>JAJOOH010001814.1:0-14723 GCA_029582605.1 Solanum gracilifrons | reverse complement strand
GGCCCCCCCCCCCCCCCCCGCCTTCCTTTCTCCTTTAGTCTTTACCCTTTTAGGTAAATTCCTTTTGTACAAACACCTTTATACCTTCTCTTTCTTCCTTTTTTTAATCAAACTCTTTCTCTTTTGAAGATTCCTTCCTTGAAGATTTCAATGTTCTTCAAGATCTTCAAGAACAACTGTGAAGACCCAAAATAAAACCCTTTATATTTTTAGCTCGAAATTTCATGAAATTTGAGATACAAGCTCTCGTAGATATACGGAACAAACCCCAATACTTTTTAGCATTCAATTCCTTGCCAAATCATCCCGATCTCAAAACCCATTTTATCTTCTTAAAAGCTTCTTCAACCAACAATGGTGGATTCTTCAATAGTGATCCAAACCCTTTAAAATCTCAGCCCTAGACTCAAATAAGGTTAGGGAACACTAATCCTACCTTGTAAACTTCAAATAAGACAAAAATAATCAGACACATTTCAACAATTTTGACAAAAAACATTTTGAACTTTTTTTTTGTTTTGGTAACAAACCCAAGACTAGAATCATAGGAACGAATATTATCTAAGCTTTGATACCAAATGATACGATTCTCACAAGAAGAATCACAAAAACAATGGAAATAAAAATTACAAGAACTAAAGGATAAATAGATAGACACAAAAAGAGGAAATTAAAAGCTAACCTAAGGGTATATTAAACCCAAGTACCTCAATTCATTAATCCAACAAGAAGCACCTAACTTTTACGATGACCTCGAGGGAATCAATATTCCAAGCAACCGACGTTTCTAAGGAAGAATCAACAAAAACTTATACCGAGGTTTCAAACACTCACATCAAGAGTTCAGGTTTATAACCACATTATTCAAAAGAGTCTCACTAAAATGAAACTCTAAAGGCCTATTTATAGTTTTAGGTATTATTACATAGATGGCCCCAAAAGTGACCCAAAATGGTCAATAGGTGAGCTAAGTCGGGCTCGCCCATCCCTCTTGGCGATCCACCCAATGGGTTCGAAAAGGGATCCTATGTGATTCCTCCTTCCACTCTCTTCTAGAACTTTGGGCGGTCTGAGAGAGGCATTGGGTGATGCGCCGATGGGCCTCTAGTCCATTGGGTGATGCATCGATAGGCCTTCAGTCTATTTCATGATAGATTCATCTCTTGCCAATTCCCTGTAACTTTGGGCGGTCTAGGAGTCCTCGCCCAAGGCATTGGGCGATGCGCCAAAAGGCCTCCTGCTCACCCAAGTGCCAGTGTTGGCCATTCTCTTTCGTTCACTTACCCAAGCGATCTTCCACGCATGTGAACGTTTGTTTGCCACCATTAAAAGCCCACAAACTCCCATTCTTGTGAACAACTCTTCAACACATTGGAATTCCCAAGCTTGGCAGTTAGTAAAAGGCCTTGAGGTAATCCATATTGCATCATATGGTTTACAGTTTGGGGCTTAGGGTTTAGGGTTTGGTGTTTGGACTTGCAGTTAAGGGTAATGGTTTAATGGTTTAGGGTTTAAAATTGAGTTTAGGGTTTAAGGTTTAGGGTTTAGGGTCTAGGGTTTAAGGTCTAGGCTTTAAGGTTGAGGGTTTAAGGTATAGGGTTTAGTGTTTGGGGTATAGGGTTTAGGATTTGGTGTTTAGGTTTTAGGGTTTAGGGATTAGTGTTTAGGGTTTAGGGATTAGGGATTAGGGTTTAGGGCCTAGTGTTTAGGGTTAAGAGTTTTGGGTTTTTGCTTAAGTGTTTACGGTTTAGGGCTTTGGGCTTAGGTTTGGGATTTAGGGTTTTGGGCTTTCGAGTTTTGGGTTTAAGATTTATTGTTTAGGTTTTGGGTTTAGGGGTTAGGGTTTAGGGTTTAGGGTTTGGGGTATGTGGTTTAGGGTTGAGGGTGTGGGGTTTAAGGTTTGGGGTATAGGGTTTAAGGTTTAGGGTATAGGGTTTAGGGTTTAGGGCTTAGGGTTTAGGGTTTGGAGTATAAGGTTTAGGGTTTTGGGTTTAGGGTATAGAGTTTATGGTTTATGGTTTAGGGATTAATGTTTAGGGGGTAAATGGTTTAGGGTTTCAAATTTTAAGTTTAGGGTTTAGGAATTTGAGTTTTAAGTTTATAGTTTAGGGTTTCAAGTTTTGAGTTTAGGGTTTTGGGTTTAAGATTTAGGTTTTAGGGTTGAGGGGTTAAGGATTAGGGTTAGGATTTAGGGTTTTGGGTTTTTAGTTTAGAGTTAGGGAATTAGGGTTTAGGGTTTAGGGTTTAGGGTTTAGGGTTTAGGGTTTAGGGTTTCTGGTTTGGGCTAAGGGTAAAGGTTTAGACTTTAGGTTTTAGGGTTTAGGATTTTGGGTTTTGGGTTTAGGGTGTAGGATTTATGGGTTGCGGTTTAGGGTTTGGGTTTTGGGTTAAGGGCATTAGGTCAAGGGCTTAAGGTTTAGAGTTTAGAGTTTAGGGTTTGGGTTTGGTGTTTAGGGTTTACGATTTACGGTTTACGGTTTACAGTTTAGTATTTTGAGTTTAGGGTTTAGGGTTTATGGTGTAGGTGTACAATTTAAGGTTTAGGGTTTAGGGTTTTGGTGTTTGGGTTTGGGGTTTAGGGTTTAGTGTTTAGAGTTTTTGGTTTAGGGTTTAGGGTTTAGGGTTTAATGTTTAGGGTTTAAGATTTAGGGTTTAGGGTTTTGAATTTTTGCTTAAAGGTTTAGGATTTGGGGTTTGGGGTTTGGGGTTTAGGGTTTAGGGTTTAGGGCTTCCAGTTTAGTGTTAATGGTTTTAGAATTTTTGCTTAATGGTTTAGAGTTTAGGATTGGGGTTTGAGGTTTAGGGTTTAGGGTTTAGGGTTTAGGGTTTAGGGTTAAGGGTTAAGGGTTAAGGGTTAAGGGTATGTGATTTATGGTTTAGTGTATGGGATTAAGGGTTTGGGGTTTAAGGTTTGGGGTGTAGGGTTTAGGGCTCGGAGTTTTAGGTTTTGGTTTAGGGTTTCGGGTTTGGGGTTTAGGATTTAGGGTTTAAGGATTTGGGTATAGGTTTTATGGTTTTTTGTTTAGGGTTTAGGGTTTTTGGTTAAGGGTTTATGGTTTAATATTTAAAGTAAGGGCTTAGGGTTTTGAGTTTTGAGTTTAGGGTTTAGAGTTTCAGATTTAAGTTTTAGGGTTTAGGGGTTAAGGGTTAGGGGTTAGGATTTAGGGTTTAGGGTTTTGGGTTTCGAATTTAGAGTTTTGGGTTTAGGGTTTAGGGTTTAGGGTCTAGAGTTTAGTGTTTAGGGTTTACGATTAAGGGTTTAGGGTTTAGGATTTAGGGTTTGGGGTTGAGGAATTTATGTTTGGGTTTAGGGTTATGGTTTTATGGTTTAGGGTTTAGAGTTTTGGGTTTAGGGTTTGGGGTTTAGGGTTTCGTGTTTAGGGATTAGGGTTAAGGATTTAGGTTTTTGGGTTAGAGTTTAGGCTTTAGAGTTTAGGGTTTAGGGTTTAGGGTTCGGGGTATATGATTTAGGTTAAGAGTTTAAGGTTTAGGGTTTGGGGTTGTAGTTTAGGGTTTAGTATTTGTGGATTTTTGTTAAGGATTTAGTGTTTAGGGTTTAAGGTTTAGAGTTTAAGGTTTAGAATTTACGATTTGGGGTATAGGGTTTAGGGTTTAGGGTTAAGAGTATCATGTTTAGGGTATAGGGTTTAGGGGTTAGGATAAAGGGTTTAGGATTTAGGGTTTAGGATTTAGGGTTTATAATTTAGGATTTAGGGTTTAGGGTTCAGAGTATAGGATTTAGGGTAATGGTTTAAGGTTTAGGGTTTGGGGTTTAGGGTTTAGGGTTTAGGGTTTTGGGCTAAGGGTATCAGGTTTAGGGGTTAGGGATTAGGGTTTAGGGTTTAGGGTTTAGGGTTTAGGATGTAGGGTTTAGAGATTAAAAAATCTTCTAAAAGTCCAGATTCACTTCTTCTTCTTCTTCTAAACTCATTTTTCATCCATTCTTTTACTATTTTATAACTAATTAACATAATGAATTACTTGTTTACTAGTTTTAATAATCAAATTATCCAATCAAAGTCTTACAAAAGATGAACTTCTTTGTAGCTTAATTTTTTTGATGTGTTCAATTTCACTTCTTCTTCTTCCAAACTTATTTTTCTTTATTCCTCAATTATTTAAATTTTAATTAACATCTTTATTTAATTTTTAGCTAGTTTCTTATCTGCAAATCAGTTCGTTGATCCTTCAAATTAAGTAACATCATGTAATTCTTCTAGTTTTGTTACTTAGTTTGTTTTGAGTCATAATCTTTTTGTACTTGTCTCATCTTAGTTTGTTGATAACCTTCTTGATTCATGTCCATTAGCTGTTTTTCGGATCATCGTTCTTCAAGAGCCAAAAGAATCCACTCCATCACAAAGAATAGGTTACCTTGAGTTGGTTGGCAAAGCTAGTTCACTATCAATTTTTAGACGAAGCCATAGAAGAGTGATGTGAATAATTTTTCTACTGACTTGTTTGTTTAGTTTTATAGGTCCGAGGGAGGGATCATATTCACTTTTCATCAAGATTCATGTTCTATGAGCACACATGAGTTGTTTGATTCAATACAAGGAAATATTGTAAAGGTTATTCAATTAGTCACTTAGATGACACCCAATGAATTAGAAAGACTATTGAAGAGCACTACTCTTCGTGATGAAGAACTTAAGGAGTTGGACAACTAAGGTGAAGAAACTTCATGTTTTGAGCTAGAAGGTAACAATTCTTATTCTTGCACTTCCTTAAGCTTGGAAATTCATTGTGTGGCTAGTAGCCAATTGAGTATAAGTGATAGCTTGGTTTCATGTGAGCTTAACGATTCTCTACCACATAGTGATAATGGATTTGTTGAGAGTGTTTAGAGTTTAGGGTTTAGGGATTATAGTTTTTTCCAACTGTCCAAATTCATTTCTTCTTCTGAATTCTTTTATTTCAGCCTCAAAATTTGGCTAAGTATGGAAATGTTTTGGGTTTAAATTTTTTTCTCTATGTCCAAATTCATTTCATCTTTTTCAAAACTCAATGTTCGTCCATTCCTTAACTATTTTATAACTAATTAACATCATTAATTACTTGTTAACTAATTTTAATCATCTAATTATCTAATCAAAGTCTTACAAGAAATGAACTTCTTTGAGGCTTAAATTTTTTGTAAGTGTCCAAATTCACTTCTTCTTATTCCACTCTTATTTTTCTTTATTCCTCAACTATTTAACTTTTAATTAATATCTTTAATTACTTTTTAAGTAGTTTCTAATCATCAAATCAGTTCGTTCATCCTTCAAATTAAGTAACAACACGTAATACTTCTACTTTTGTTACTTAGTTTTATTTTAGTCTGAATCTTTTTGTACTTCTCTCATCTTAGTTTGTTGATAACCTTCTTGATTCAAGTCCATTAGCTTTTTTTCGGGTAATTCTTCTTCAAGAGTCAAAAGAATCCGCTCCATCACAAAGAATAGGTGACCTTGAGTTGGTTGGCAAAGCTAGTTCAGTATCAATTTTGTGGCTAGCAGCCAATTGAGTATACGTGATAGCTTGGTTTCATGTGAGCTTAACGATTCTCTGCCAGATAGTGGTAATGTATTTTGTGAGAGTGTGCATACACTAGTTTATCCTATTGATGACCGAGTAGATTCTTCTTGTATAATTAATTTGTGTCCACCTACTGTTGACTCTTGTAGCTTGAGTTACATTAAATTGTCATGTAGTTCTTTTCCGTGTTTTTATAATGTACATATTGAGAATGTGGATACAATAGTTGAGGGTTGAGGGTTTAGGGTTTGTGGTTAGGGTTCCATGTTTAGGGTTTAGGGTTTATAGTTTAAGATTTAGAGTTTAGGGCTTAGGGTTTATAGTTTAGGGTTTAGAGTTTAGGGTTTAGGGTTTAGGGTTTAGCGGTTAACATTTAGGGCTTAACATTTAGGGTTTAGGGTTTAGAATTTAGGGTTTAGGGTTTAGGGTTTAGGGTTTAGGGTTTAGGGTTTATGGTTTAGGGTTTAGGGTCTAGGGATTAGGGTTTAGGGTTTATGGTTTATGTTTTAGATTTTATGGTTTAGAGTTTTGGGCTTAGGGTATAGGGTTTATGGTTTATGGTTTATGGTTTATGGTTTTGGGTTTAGGGTTTCGTGTTTAGGGGTTAGGGTTTTGGAGTTCAAATTTTGAGTTTTGGGTTTAGGGTTTCAGATTTAGTATAACAGCCCGTATTATGCGTATGCTTGTTCTATTGTTGTGATACTTGACATAGCCTTACAGTATAGGTGAGGGACCATGTTTCTTATATGATTAGCGTTGGTTTAAACTAGCTCGGAAGGTGATGTGATGCCTTGCGGTGCATCACCCACTTTGACTTATTGACCAGTCCAAAGAACCAAGTAGGTGCATCACTTACTTGAGCTGTATGGATCAGGTTAATAGGGACAATGTTTATGGATCAGAATAGGGCCTATACTAATGGACTCACTTCAGGCCTAAATTAAGTTAAATAAAAGGAAAATGAAATTAAAGCCCAGCAGCCAAATCTGCAAAGGCCCAATATATTTAAGCCCAAGTGAAATCAAGTAGGTGCATCACCTAGTTTGACCTTTTGAGCTTCTTGAACTACATAAGTAGGTGCATCACTTACTTGACCAATTAGTGGCTGAAAATGGACCAAAAAAGGGAGGTTCTAGAGGATTATTTTTATGGTCAAGAAGGCTCAATATAAACCCAATATGAGCTGATGTTTTCACTCATTTTAGCACACAAAATTCACAATTTACTTTAGCTATATCTCTCTTTTCTCTCAAGAGCAGCCAAAAATTCCTTCAGGGGTTCTTGAACAAATCCTTATATCTGCAAACCATGGTTAGAGAAACACTTATGGATTTCGCTTAATTTTCCCATGAAAGACTAGAAAACATGTTATTCATGCTTAATTACAAGTACAAGGAAGAAGTTCCCACAAGCTACTACTAACTTTCCTTAATTATTTAGATATTTTTGTCTTCTTCTTTGGTTTTAGTGTGTAGGGAAGTTGTAGTTGTAGAGGAATTCAAGTTATAAGGAGAAATTGTAGAAATTGAGGTAAGGTGATTGTTCCATTTTCTTCCTCCTTATCTATGAGTTTGAGTCAGGAATTATGGGTGTGCTGTCATAAAGAACTCAAGGTGCTGGTGAGTTCAATTAGTGGTTGTATTATAAAGAATATGTAAGGCTCTTTTATGTGTATTGTTGTTGGTGCAGTTGGGTAATCTTGGAAACGGATATATAATGTATGTATTGGGAAGAGAAGGAGGGTGTGGTGATACACATTGTTTTAAGGGTTGTATGGGCTCATTATCCGTCAAGTTAGCTACTGTTTTACAAGCCTTATGGTGTGATAGCTGCTGCTTTAAGTTTATCATGACTTATTTTGTAAATTAAAACCTAAAAGGGGAGGTTGAATCGTGATAATTTTATTGGTCAAAGGATAAGGTACAAGGCTATTCGATTCAAAATTCTTCGGCTTGAAATTTGATACTTTCAATCAATATCAATAAGTGAATTTCCCATGTTCTATTCCTAGTAAAGGAAACACAGTTGTAGCGTACGATCTCCAAATAGCTAACAATATTTCCCCCTCTCTTTACTGTATAGAATTACTTCATTATATGTTCACTACTCTATACTTGAGTAATTATCCTCATATGTGCTGGTATAGAAATGGTATTTGCAAACGCAAGTTTGGTGAATCCTCCTCTTAGTCAGTTGAAGTCAATTGTGTCATTTAACTCACGAGTAATGCATTGATATTACATAGCTCCTTATGTCATTATTACTACCTTGAAGTATTATTTTCAAGTATTCTACTACTGGCCTGTAGTTCCAAATATAAAAAATGATTGTGACCACAAAAACAACAATGTCAAAGATTAAAGAATCTAAGTAAAGCAATCTGTATAATTAAGGGTGGCAGCTCCAGGGCAAAAGCCTAGCCTGGGCCGATCCCAATTGGTATATAAGGGTGGCATCTCAGGGGCGAAAGCCTAGCATGGGCCGATCCCAATTAGTATAGAAGGGTGGCAGCTCAGGGGCGAAAGCCTGTTGGGCCTATCCAAATTTGTGTAATTATGAGAATCGCATCCCAAGGGTTAAAATGCCTAGCATGGGTCATCCTCTTCTACCACTGATCAGTTGGTCATTCGTATCACATGCCTTATAATGATCAGAACACACAAAAAGGTAAAGACAAGAATGTAACATACATGATCCCACAAGAGTTAACAAAGGTGGTCTTCTGTTCTGATTTATGCACACATATATTGATACTTGGTTTCATTCGAACTCTTATTTTATATATGTTATTGCCTTACATATTGGGTACATTTTTTCGTACTGACGTCCCTCGCGGTGAATGATGCATTTCATTTTGCAGGCACATGTACGCCAGCTAGTAGACCTACTCAATAAGAGCACACGACACTCAGCTAGTTTTGGGGAGTTCCAAGTTGATCCGAGCTTTACTGAGTCCTTAGTAGATTCATTTTGGTATTGTATTGTAGTTAAGGGTAAGGTGGGGTCTGTCTCGACCTACTCTAAGGTTCTCTATCTTTTAGAGGCTTTGTAGACTAATGTATATGGTTCAAGTGTGTCATAACAAGTTGTGGCCTCAACGACCAAGTCTTGTATATAGGTTTTGGGTCTAGTTATGATGGTTCTTATCGGTGCATTCCATGTGGACTTTTCACAACTTTAAGATTGTTATAGTTATATGCATAGTAAGCACATGTTACATGTTGGTTCTCTCGGGCATTTAGGGCATCAGGTGATTGTCCGTCTTAATGGAATTTGAGGCGTGACAAAAGTGGTATCAGAACAGGTCATCCTAGGGAGTGTACAAAGTCGTGTATGTGTAGAGTCTTGCTTATGGATGTGTTGTGCACCACATTTATAAGCAGGAGGCTACGAGACATGTAGGAGTTGTCTCTTTTCTTTCATTTGTTAGATCGTGCTATAGAACCAATGTTGTAGGTGAATCGTATCTAACTTTTGAATTGCTTTATTATAGCAAAGATGCTGGTTACGAGAAGGAGTAAAAGTACAGGTAAGCGAGTAGATGAGGTTGCCCAAGAAGGGACCAGCCAACCACCACCTAGTCTAGTTGTTCAACGTGAGGCTCAAGATAAGTCTCTATCACAGACTTCCCCGACCCCTCTATCTCCAAAAGATTTAAGGAAGGAAGCTGCCCCTCAAAAACCCACTATTAATGCTATCGAGCAAGATTTGAGAAATGCAGTCCAATTATCGACTCGTATAGTTACTGGCCACGACCAAAGGCAAGAAGGTCCAGTAGTAGGTACTTGTGGTGTAGATAGAGCAGCTGGCACGCAGATACGTGACTTTCTTAATTTGGACCCTCCATCATTCACCAGGTTAAATCCTAATGAAAATCCACAAGACTTTATAGATCAAATCCAACACACTTTTGATGTTATAGGTCACTCCTCTCTGCCTCTCCTTTTTCCACTCGAAGGTTGCCACCTTGCTTTTGCTTACTCCCCTCAATGTTTTGTCTCTCACTTTTCACCTTAGGAGGAGGAAATATATGTGTTCCCCAATGATCGACAAAACACTTGTACCCATTCTAGTCGTTTGGGACCCCATGTTCAGTAAACCAATAGGCCCCCAAACTTAAGTAACAAGAAGCCATGGACATTATATCACACCAAACCTCCTTAGAGTATTTGCCGTGTGTGAAAGAGACTTTTATCCCTTCAGTAACATTACATCCATCCATGGTATATTGATAAGTCCTTCGGAGTCAATGTAGTACCAAGTAGGCTACCACCTCTGGAGTGATGTAGTTTAGATTGTACCCATCATCAATGACAAGGTCAAATCCTAAAGCCTCACAAATGCCAACCTTTGTCCTAAGAACTGGTCTTCTCGAATCGACATTGAAAAACTTTGTGTACCCTTTTGGCACATATTTGAACCTCATCAGCCCTTTCAGTCCTTCCCATATCAATGGGTGGGTATTCTCTTGGAGTGTTCGGAGCCTTTCCTCTTGAGTCCACGAACCCAATGCAAGACTCTTCAAATGAGAGAGGGTATATAACGGTCGCTTTGGACCTCTTAAATCATGGCGTTAGAATATCTGCTCACATTGCCACTCCCAATGTAGATATGCCTCGGGAATGCGCCATCCCTTAAAGATAGGAAATTCAATCATTTTGGTACCGAGACCCTTGACACATCCTTAATACCTGCCTTGGTTCCCAAATCCCGAATCGTGTGAATGTCCATGAGAAGTATAGGATAAAGTATCCTTAGATTTTAGAGTTGCACACTCTCTCCTTCCCCTCGAATGACTTTGACTTGAGCTAGTGTAGCCACACACACTACTTCGACTAGGGTAAGAATTAGCACAAGCATAGGAATACGAATTTGCACAAGCCTTAGGGGCATGCTCCTCATACTTCGTATATAATGTATAATACCTCACCTTACCATCATCCTGGGAGTGGGAAGTGTAACAAGTTCCAGCATCATCCTAAGAACCATCGTCACTCTTAGAGTGAGAGTTAGACCTCTCACATGCTCCCACATCATCATAGGGGCAACCACAAGAGTCTTCGTCCTCTCTATCTTCACCATAAGAGTTGTGTTCAACATTTCTTTCATATCATCATCCAAAATAGTAGCTCTAATTCTTATTCGGCTCTTTATCATGGCTATGATCATAGTCCCCATAATCACCATTATCCTCACATTCATAGCCGTCATCATCACAACCATAATCTCCCATATCATAATCAGATGTGTCTAAGGCTATTGAGGACATGCTTCCTTATAACTTTGTCTACCTACAAAGTGACAACTCACAAAAATAACAAACAACGTTAGCGTTATTAAAATGAAGTCACAATCGCTCAGGTTTACACACCTTTGATTGCCTCTCAAATTGGTGCGGCTAATGTTGAATATTGCTTATACTCAATTGATCTCAAGGTCTCAATCTCTACTCTTGGTTAGAATAGATTTTTATTTCAAGAAGAACGGATGACTCGATTTAAGCAAACAGACTTGAATCAAGAAGTTAACTACGCAATAAAAATGAATGAAAGTACACAAAGAAAAGGAACTAACAAAGAAGTGAATTCAATAGCCAATAGTCAACAAGTAGAGTAGTTACGAGTTGAAAATCAGTTTAGGATTCTTGACAATGATCTAGAAACAAAAGAAAAGAAACTAGAATTAACACCTGAGAAGAAAGGGTCATAACATGACCTTCCGATCGCCAAATGCACTATTTTCTTCACCTAATGTGATGTTTAGCTTGCTAGCTTGAAGATTGACTCACCAAACTCTATAAATGGACAAGGAAACTCGGCGATCTAGGTGGAAGTTCAGAAATGCACTGAATGGATTCGGCGACCAAGGCTGTGCTGGCGGAATTTTCCAGTAGCACCACCAAAATGAGGCCAACTGGGCGACCTAGCTACCCAAAGGGCGAGGCACCGAGTGGACTAGGCGAGCTAAGTCGGGGCTCGTCTAATGTTCGGCGTCTGCAATTGTACAACTCCGAAATTGGACCTGTTAAAATCCCCCCCCCTTTCTTTGTCCTTTAGTCTTTACCCTTTTCGGTAAATTCCTTTTGTACAAACACCTTTATACCTTCTATTTCTACCTTTTTATAATCAAACTCTTTCTTTTTTGAAGATTCCTTCCTTGAAGATTTAAATGTTCTTCAAGAACTTCAAGAACAATTGTGAAGACCCAAAATAAAACCCTTTATATTTTTAGCTCGGAATTTCATGAAATTCGAGATACAAGCTCTCTTAAATATAGGGAACAAACCCCAATACTTTTTAGCATTCAATTCCTCGCCAAATCTTCCAGATCTCAAAACCCACTTTATCTTCTTAAAAGCTTCTTCAACCAACAATGGTGGATTCTTCAATAGTGATCCAAGCCCTTTAAAATCTCAGCCCTAGACTCAAATAAGGTTAGGGAACACTAATCCAACCTTGTAAACTTCAAATAAGACAAAAATCATCAGACCCATTTCAATAATTTTGACAAAAAACATTTTGAACTTTTTTTTTGTTTTCGCAACAAACCCAAGACTAGAATCATAGGAACGAATATTATCTAAGCTCTGATACCAAATGATACTATTCTCACAAGAAGAATCACAAAAAATAGTGGAAATAAAAAATACTAGAAATAAAGCATAAATAGATAGACACAAAGAGAGGAAACAAAAGGCAACCTAATGGTATATGAAACCCAAATAACTTAATTCATTAATCCAACAAGAAGCACCTAACTCTTACGACGACCTCGAGGGAATCACGATCCCAAGCAACCGACGTTTCTAGCAAGAATCAACAAAAGCTTATACTAAGCTTTCAAACACTCACATCAGGTGTTCAGGTTTATAACCACAATATTCAAAAAAGTATCCCTAAAATGAAACTCTAAAGGCCTATTTATAGTTTTAGGTATTATTACATAGATGACCCCAAAAGTGGCCCAAAATGGTCAATAGGCAAGCTAAGTCGGGCTCGCCCATCCCTCTTGGCAATCCGTCCAATGGGTTCGATGAGGGATCCTATGTGATTCCTCCTTGTTGCCTCTTCTAGAACTTTGGGCGGTCTGACAGAGGGATTGGGTGATGCGCCGATGGGCCTCTAGTCCATTGGGTGATGCATCGATGGGCCTCTAGTCCATTTTACGATGGATTCATCTCTTGACAACTCCCTGTAACTTTGGGTGGTCTAGGAGTCCTCGCCCAAGTCATTGGGCGATGCGCCAAAGGGCCTCCTGCTCGCCCAGGTGCCAGTGTTGGCCATTCTCTTCCGTTCACTTACCCAAGCGATCTTCCACGCATGTGAACCTTTGTTTGCCACCATTACAAGCCCACAAACTCCCATTCTGGTGAACAACTCTTCATAACATTGGAATTCCCAAGCTTGGCAGTGAGTAAAAGGCCTTGAGGCAATCCATATTGCATCATATGGTTTACAGTTTGGGGCTTAGGGTTTAGGGTTTGGTGTTTGGACTTGCAGTTAAGGGTAATGGTTTAAGGGTTTATGGTTTAAAATTGAGTTTAGGGTTTAAGGTTTAGGGTTTAGGGTTTAGGGTCTAGGCTTTAAGGTTTAGGGTTTAATGTATAGGGTTTAGTGTTTGGGGTATAGTGTTTAGGATTTGGGGTTTAGGTTTTAGGGTTTAGGGATTAGAGTTTAGGGTTTAGGGATTAGGGCTTAGGGTTTAGGACCTATGGTTTAGGGTTAAGTGTTTTGGGTTTTTCCTTAAGTGTTTAGGGTTTAGGGCTTGGGGGTTGGGGTTGGGGTTTAGGGTTTTGGGCTTTAGGGTTTAGGGTTTAAGATTTGTTGTTTAGGTTTGGGGTTTAAGGTTTACGGTTTAGGGTTTAGGGTTTACGGTTTGGGGTATGTGGTTTAGGGTTGAGGGTGTGGTGTTTAGGGTTTGGGGTATACGATTTAAGGTTTAGGGTATAGGGTATAGGGTTTAGGGTTTAGGCTTTGGGGTTTGGAGTATAAGGTTTTGGATTTTGGGTTTAGGGTATAGAGTGTATGGTTTATGGTTTAGGGATTAATGTTTAGGGGGTAAATGGTTTAGGGTTTCAAATTTTGAGTTTAGGGTTTAGGATTTTTGAGTTTTAAGTTTATAGTTTAGGGTTTCTAGTTTTGAGTTTAGGGTTTTGTGTTTAAGATTTAGGTTTTAGGGTTTAGGGGTTAAGGATTAGAGTTAGGATTTAGGGTTTTGGGCTTTTAGTTTAGAGTTAGGGAATTAGGGTTTAGGGTTTGGGCTAAGGGTTTAAGGTTTAGAGTTTAGGGTTTAGGGTTTAGGATTTGGGGTTTAGGGTTTAGGATATTGGGTTTTGGGTTTAAGGTGATGGTTTGTGGTTTAGGGTTTGGGTTTTGGGTTTTGGGTTAAGGGTATTGGGTCAAGGGCTTAAGGTTTAAAGTTTAGGGTTTAGGGTTTAGGGTTGGTGTTTAGGGTTTAGGGTTTAGTATTTTGAGTTTAGGGTATAGTGTTTATGGTGTAGGTTTACATTTTAAGGTTTAGGGTATAGGGTTTGGTGTTTGGGTTTAGGGTTAAGGGTTTAGTGTTTAGAGTTTTTGGTTTAGGGTTTAGGGTTTAAGGTTTAGTGTTTAGGGTTTTGAATTTTTGCTTGAGGGTTTTTTTTTTTTGATTGGAACGACCCTTGGGGGGGTCAGGGGCTGAGCAACACCCCTAGGCCTTATCATATATAAAATTCAAATATACACGGAGGGGGGCAAATACCTTACCTCCAATCCTATGGTGGGTATGAGTAAACCTACCTTTTAAGGTTAGTCTACTCCACCCAATACAATAAGATGTAAATTAAACTAAGCACCTAAGAGGATGATTCCTCTCTTAATACCTAGTACTAATAATACATAAATGAGGGAGACTTTCCCCTTACAAGAAAATGAAGATACGCCTAAACTAACTAATATACCTAAATAAGACATATTAGATCAGAATAGAGTATATCACAAGAGACAACTAGAGTGTTGTTAGTATAAAATGATGACATAATCGATCTCATAAAAGATGTTATGTCCTGTAATTATAAAGTAGTATTGGCTATCCTTGATAGTTGGTATTATTCGTCTGTTGAACAGAATTGTTGTGAATCAAGGTGGTTGCTTTATCCTTTTCAGCTTCTTGCGTCTGAAATTGTGAACTCCCATTTTCTCTAAAAGATAACTCCCTTTAACTGC
>JAJOOH010001813.1:0-61004 GCA_029582605.1 Solanum gracilifrons | reverse complement strand
AGGAATATGGTTCAGACTTAAACTTAACTCACTATTATATCCGTTTAGTCAAACTATTTCCAAAAATAAGTAATTAAAGGGGGGGGGGGTTGTGTAAACAAATAACTGATTGTTGATCAAGTATCAAGCAAGCAGGATTCAAACTTTTGATTATCAATATGAGAGAAAAACTAGGGCATATGTTTTCCCCATAAGATTTTAACGTGGTAATCCTAATAATAGTAAACCTTTCCTAGTGTTTTACATACAAACTTGGTAATATAGGTATCCCTAAGTGATTGGTCCTCCAAATAGGGAATTTTACCCCGCACATTGGTCTAGCTACGTGTGTATTCTTTAGTAACCCTTACCATTACCTCAGATTAGACATCACATCAATGTATGACTTAGTTTTCACCCTCGCACCAATTGACATTAGAATATTAGATAGCATCCCAACAAATCTCTGTTGATAATTCTTTTCTCATTAACTACCTCCTTGGTCCGACAAGTAGCAACAAGGCGAATTCTAACGTGTACACTAGTTAAAAAGACTTCTAAGTGAAAGAATGACCAATACATGCGTAAACACTATTCAATAATTGCTTAATTATAATTCATACGTTGTTAATTGCTCATGGTTCCCACAACCCTAGTTATGGATTTAGCTACTCATGCTTGAAAGAACACAATTCATGTTTTGATAAGAAGAATTCATGAACTTACGTTTAGAGTAGATGAAACCGGAATCTCCAATTGAATTTCAAAGCGAAAATCTTATAAACCGAAATCCAGAAATATTTATTTGGGGAGATCAATTAGGAGCTACTTTGAAAGAAAAATTTGTCAACACTTTTTAGGATTTTTTTCTTCTTCTTTCTTTTACTAGAGATTAGTGGTTAAACCCTCTTGTTCTGGGGTTGAAGCTACGAATCGAATGTTTAATATTTTAGGTTTATGAATTAATTCTTGGTTGTCATTATATGTTACTTCTATATTCTTGTTTTAGTATTTTATGCTTGCGCACCATAAGATAAATCTATTGTCTAAGCTTAAAATCGAGAGATCAGGGGTTAGATAGACCAGAGAATATAAAGAGCTCGGTCGATCTATTTGATTGTGGTGATTAGTGTTTAGTAGTGACGCTCGGACAAACAACTTGATTTGTTATGAAATAGGATGAAATATAAATGCTCACCAGTTAGTCTATTTATTCCCGCTCAATGATGTAGTTAGATATCTAGCTGGAGTAGGCGACGAGAGGTGTGTAGCTGACTCATACAATTAACCCTATAAACCAGTAACTTGACAACTAAAATAAGTTCTAAGCCAAGAATATGATACATGAGATTCATTGCATACTGCAGCCGTAGAATTTTTCCAATCACTATAAGTAATCTTATTATTTAATTCCTCCATTCTTTCCTTTATAAATAAAAATCAAACTCTTTTAGCACTCTTAAATAAATAATTAGACTAGTATAATTTAGTAAATAGTTAATGGAAAAGTCCTTTGGGTTCGATAATCTGATTCTTTTAAGAGCCACTATATTACTTGCGCGACCACGTACACTTGCGTGTGCAATTGGGAGCAACGGTCTGTAGATTGCTCCGTATTTCCACACTTGGTTAGAATTCCCTGATGCTCCATCTACGCCTACCCATCGACAGACCGTTGAAGGACCTACGGTCCGTGGATCGTGTCCGTGGGTGGCTCCTTCTACACAATTTCAGCTTTATCTCACTTAACCGCGTCCAAGGCTATTTCCTGCAAACATTACACATAAAACATTATTTCTAATACAAAATGGCCCTAGACACACACAACTCTTAAGTGAAATGTATAAAAAATACCGTAAACTCACGGTATTTCAACACCTTCAACTTAAACAAGTTGTTTGTCCTCAAGCAGCACACTACAACTCTGAACGACACTTATGTAGAAGCAATAAATCAAACTCAAGCAATCGCATGACTATTTATTCCCTTAATTCCCTCATTTAGTGCAAGCCTTTTTATCTAGACTCAACAAGCTAACTCATGTGGATCAAGATGTGACAAAGATAGACCAACAAACACCACAACATACATTTTTCACATTCGCCAAGGTACCAACTTTCCGACAATGTAACTAGTGGCCTCACTTCAAACAATATCCTTTTCACACAATAGATATGAATTTTGAGTTTTAGGATTCAATCAAAAGTCACGCTCAAAAGTAACTTCAAGTACAGTTAGTGCTCAATACCATAGGCTTGCCCTTATTTTAACTACATAGACTTTCCACACTAGTTACTAGGATCAGTATAGACTTTCTTGGATTGTAACGTAGGCTTGAGGTTAGGTGTGGTACATTTGGGTTTTTCTTAGTGACTTTCTGCCCTCCTTGACATTGCATTGGCTTTCTACCTCCTTTCTCAGCCTATTTTTGACATCCTTTCATTTTACTTTCTTTCCCTTGCCTCGTTTCAACATAGATGTGACTTTTGACTTTGTGGCTCTTATTTTTCACTTTCTTCTCTTTCTTTCACTTATTTTTTCTTTATTTCTTTCAACACTTTTGTTTATCAGCTTTTTGCTTCTGTTGCACAAAGTCACATCTTCTTCTATCTCTTCTTTTTCTTTCTTCAACACAAAACTCTTTTCATACCATTTGTCTTTCGGTTTCCTCTTTCATAGACACACTCAACTTATTTATTTTGCATTGGTTGAGGTGTACAATATCCGATGTCGGACTAGGGACAAGATCAATGTAACTTTTTTCATTAGCCACCCTCAACTTAGGCTTTGGGCCTAAGTCAAGGTACACATGTCCAAGGAGGGACCGGTACCAAAACAATTATTTTAGGGAAGGTGAGTTAGGTGAATTTGAAATAAATGGTCTATCTTATGCTCAAATATTTGGATCAAAGGGAACATTGATTTCATTTGGTTGGATCATTTTAGGCTTGAGTGGACTTAATTTGAACAAGGACCTATGATCACTTCCCAACTTCTAGCCTAGATTATCTAAGCAGGACCAACGGGGCAAGTTCTAGATTGGCACATACTGTCTTAACATTCAACTTTTCTCACACGTACTCTTGACACATTGTTTCATTATCAAATTATCATATTACCCAGTTCAAGTTTTAGCTTAAGTCACGAGGTCAAATCGGTTCCTTATCACGTTACATTGAGATACAACACATTCAACTCATCAAGACTATCTATCTAACACATTTCAACATTTTTGGACAAAGATTATTTTTCTCATGCTTTTTATACCATCATGCTTTTATTTTTCTAGTTACTCCTACACATAAATTCCTAAACATGCCGGCTCATCAGAAATTAAACAATGTTTTGGGGGAAAAGAACACAAGCAAGAAAACTCCAAGAGAGGATTATGAGTTGGGTTACTCAGACTTCACCCTATCACTCACAATCCATTTACCCCACCCCGAAAAAAATAAAGTGTGATTGTCCCCAATTCAAAAAAAATAAAACTAAAGGATCGCGTGAAGCAAACCTGTGGCGCTTATGCGCCGAAGACCACTCAAGAAGTAGGTGGGCCCGATTTACCAGAGCCTGCTGGATCAACACTCAGAATGCCATCAGTAGTGCTCCCATCTACTATCCCAACACTCTTAGTAGTGCTCTCATCAACTCTCACAGTACTGTCAGTAGTGCTCACACCGCTAGATGGGCCATCACCTATCTCCCTGACCCGATACTGTCTAAGCTCCTCATCAACTATCGATGCCCTCCGAGCCATCTCAGTCTGCTGGAGCTCCTTCTTCCTCAAACTCCCATCCTCAGTATCATCAGAAGCACGGCCGGAGCGGAGGCGCTTTTGAGCAACACATGTAGAATCTGATGGCAGTATACCATCGCCGAAAAGGTCATTCATCACTACATTATCAACCGGTGCCGTAGGGGCTGACTCTAGCTCAGTCTCTAGGGAGCGAAAAGTGCAGAAACATTAGCACAGAGGCTCTCTAACTACTTCTTGAGGGTTGTCATATCAACAGTCAGGGCTAGCCTCTCCAGGACTCGCAACTCAAAGGCATCCAGACACTTATGAACGGTGTGGACCTTCTGGTCCATCATCTTCTCCATCTTCTCCATCTTCTGTTCAAACCTCACCTCGGACTCTGGTATAGCCCGTTACATCCATGGCTTCACATGCTGAACCAATGGGGCCATATGTACCTCTAGCTTCTAGACTTAGCTAGTGGGATGATAATTGTACCTGAAGAGTAAGTTGCTCTAGATGAGCTAGGGTCCTGACTAGTGGTCGGCGACGGAGGAGCCTGGGTATTCCTTGTAGGGGCTGGAGGGGCAGTATCATCAACCTGCATCTGCTCGACATCTATAGTAAGATAATCTCTCAATGGTGATACCTCGACCTGTGGCTCCCTGTGAGGTGCGGCTCTATTGGCCTCATCTCTAATCAACCCGATATACCGAGTCTTGGTTTCTTGAAGAAGCCGGTCACAATGCCAGACTGGTACAGTTGCATCCCTGCAAAGCTGAAAGATGAGGCATGGGAATGGCAGGGTAGTGGTGACCTTGAAGGACCTCTCATGAATCACCGTAATCAGGATACATGTGAAATCTATCTCCGAACCTGCAACCATCACCGCTCAATCCCGTGTGATCACATTGACCGCCTGAGTAGGGGACACACGGTTCCACACCAGCAACCAGAAGAATTTAGCAGCAAAAGTCAGGGTCACCTTCTTGATACCCAAGATTGGGGTCAGGACCCACTCGACAAGCTCTCCATCCATAGCAATATGAGGTGCTAGCCACCGTAAAAGTGACACATTCGGATTGGCATTCCTCTAAAATGCCTCACTCTCGACGATACCCATCCGATAGTTGAACTCTATTGAATTGATGGGCAGAGTACGCTCTGGGCCATAGACAAACCTGCGGAGGGTGGTCTCGAAGATGTCAATAGTGAACCCCTGGACGAGTCTGGCCTCAAGTAGAGGCTGAGATATGGGCTTTTCCCACTTAGAGATGGACTATCTGAGGGTAGCCGCATAAGAAACATAGATCTCACGAACAATCTCCTCACTCTAGGACGCTGGGCTATGGGCCATCCACTCACACATGTGCCTCTGGAAGAGATCGTGGTTGACTGGAATGGTGTGGAGGCTACCTGTGAGAACCTGACGCTCCTCTGTGACTACTCGGGCCATCTTATCTAGCTCATTCAACCTGCGAGCTTCCGTGTAATCTGAAACTGGCCCTCCACACACCACTTGTTAGTGTATGTAGAAACCGTTGGAGGCTCCATACTGGGTGGTATTATGGTATATCCTATACTATCAGACCCGTACGGGAAGGTGGTGTTTCCGCTGGGGCTGGAGCCGTAGCCGAATGGGGATTCAGAGTTAGCTTATGAGCCGATCGGTATGGCGCCCTCTTCACATTAATGGGTAGTGACCATATCAGAGCTCACCTGCCGGGCTCTGTCCCGTATTGTTTGTGGAGAAGTGTGGGATCTCCTGGTGGGAGGTGGAACGTACTACCCATCCTTATCCTCATCGATCAACAGGAAAGAGGGAGCAATAAATTTTGATTTTCTCTTGGCGGCATAGGTCAGAGATTGCTTCAAGGCCATGGTACCTGTGGAAGCTTAGTTAGTACCAAAACAAGCCAATAAAACATACGAAAGAATTTTAGAACAAGAAACGAACCAAAACAAAAAAAATAAAATAAATTTTGGGCAGTAGCTGAAGTGCTGACCCACGGTGGGTACCTACGGTCCAACGATGGAACGATGGTTCGTGGGTCCCCTCCGTAGGTCAGTGTATCTAAAATTAGGTCTCTGATGTGGGAACCGCAGATGTGTAGAACGGTCCGTTGATGGAACAATAGACCGTAGTACATACCGTGGTTCGACACTTAGGAAAAACTTGGAGTGATTCTGGCCCATGGACCCGACCTACGGTCTGTAGACGGGGTCTCGTGGGTTAGTCTGTGCCAGGTTTCCAATGGTTTATTTCTTTCATTTCTTTTCCTTCATCAATTACAAACAACTCAGGCATACACATGTATTTCAATAATTAAGTTGGTAGGTAATCATCCTTAGGGTTCCAATTTCACATAATTTTACAGATTATCACACTGAAGCCTATCAACACTAAGTCAAAACTTCCAATTTGGCCTGTTAACTTGAATTATTCTGTTTCAATTAACTACACACTCACATACCATCATACGAAGTGTGTTTCTAGCATACATTTTAACATTCAAACACCAAATTAACAACACAAGGTCAAGTTCCAACTTTGTGACTTCATGATACAAACAATGAACAGTGAATTCAAAGTCATGGAAAAGTCGTTTACCTTTCAAGTAATCGAAGTGGGTGAGTGTGATGATGCAATAGACTCCTTAGACCTTTGCTAGACCATTGACACCTAACCTAGACTGTGGAATTGTTTGGGAATGAAGATGAGTGATTTGGAAGAGAAAATGATGATTTGGTATTTGGGGAAGTGAATAGGGACTTAATCTGTGGGATATGGTGATTAAATGGGAATGATTTTGGGAGAGAAAGAGTTTAAAAATGGTTAGAGGCAGTTTTGAACGTGGGGAATGAATTTAAAATGAAAGGTTTTATTTTATAAGGTGCCCGGGTCGTGTCGGGCAAACCCTAGTTTTTGGACCCACGAGACCCTGTATACGATTCGTGGGTTGACCTACGGATTGTAGGTCTTGTCAGTAGGTCACTCTGACACTTAGCGAATTCAGAATAGTTACATGGGGTCTACGGACACCATTCACAGTTCGTGGATGGACCAATGGACTGTTGGTGGGATGCGTAGACCACTGCACAACTGTTTTTCTGCAGATTTTGCCTTTTGTCCCCGCATACGTAGCAACCATTAAGACTTTTTTTTTCACATTTTCTGGACACTTTTTAGAAACGGACCCTATTCTATATCTAGCCAACAATAATACAAAAATAAAAATACCTATCTAAAGAGTTACAGAAATTAAAATAAAAGAAGAAAAGTCCTAAATTGAAAAGAAAAACCTATAGTTGGCTAGATGGTACATCTTGGGTTGCCTCCCAGGCAACACTTGATTTAACGTCGTGACACGGCACACACACCTTGATTACTCAGACTTCATGAAGATACCATGCCTCTATCAATGCATTTACACTCTCAGAATCTCCTATGTAGCTTTTTATCCTATGGTGGTTGGCCTTGAACCTTGTTCCCCTCCTTTTATCGAGCTCAAATACTCCATGTGGGGACACTTGAGTTACACTAAATGGTCCGGTCCACTAGGACCTGGATCTGCCAGGAAACCAGCGCAACCTTGATTTAAACAACAACACCACCTCCCCATGAGGTAGTTTGCGCTTTTCTGACTTTTGATCATGGTGCTTTTTTGCTGTGCGTAGGGCTGCACCTAGTTCCTCCCTACTCGACAATTCAGTTCCATTTTTGAAAATTTGACTCACCACGGATACCGAATTAATATCACTTTCTTGCTTTATAGACTTACAAATGTTAAAGGTCACCTCCTCCTTATTAAGTCGGAACATCATCTGTCCTTTGTCCATATCAACTAAGGCACGCCCGTAGCAAGGAATGTTCTCCCTAAGATTATGGGGACCTCAAAGTCAACTTCGCAATCGAGTATCACAAAGTCCACCGGAAAGATGAATGACCCCACCTTCACAAGGACATCTTGGAGAACACCAATGGGCTTTTTCACTGTTCTATCATCCATGAGTAGTCGCATCACAGTCAATTTTGGATCCCCAAAACACAACTTCTTGTAGATAGACAATGGCATTAGATTAATGTTGGCTCCTAAATCACATAAGGACTTTACAAAGTGCATCTTACTGATGGTGCAAGGAATAGTGAAAGCGTCAGGATCTTTTTTCTTTTGCACCAATGACCTAGTAGAAATGGCACTACAATGCTGCAACCTCTCATCTTTCTCATAACTGACAGCCCTTTTTTTGGTCACCAAGTCCTTCATGAACTTGGCATACCCAAACATTTGCTCCAAAGGTTCTATCAATGGGACATTGATGGAAAGCTGTTACAACATAGTTATAAACCTGTGGTATTTTCCTTTTTTGGTCTTTTGCACTAACCTCTCTGGAAGGGGAGGTGGAGGTCTAGGCATGGGAACAACCTTTTGGGTTACCTCCGCTTCCCTCTCCGTCACATTTTTATACTCTCCATTAATCTCAACCTCATCATCATCTATTTCTACCACTTTTTCCACATCAGATGGCATGGGGGCGATCAATAATTTGCTTTCCTCCGTGAGTCGTGATTGCCATATAATGCCCATCATTTTTCGGATTCTGGATGTGTAGCTTGAAAGTATCCCCGGTTGGCGTGTATTGACCGTAGCATACACTGCATAGGCATCAACTTTCTGACCAATCCCAGAAAACTTAGTTCGCATCTCTTTCACATTCTTATTAGTAGTGTCAAACATCTTTATCATCTTTTGCATTATATCCTCAACGCGCGACATACTACCCCCAACTTCTCTATTACAAGATTCCATGTTCCCAGGTGGAACGTAGGGCACAACTATCTCTTTCATGTTACCGTAGTTTTTCCGGTTATAGTTGTTATCACGACTGTAGTTCCCATCCGGAACATAGTTTCCTTGTATGTTATAGTTTCTACAGTTCCGACCTTGGATTCCTTGACCCTGGCGCCAATTATCCGATTTGGATCCTTGGGCGTTGGTTTGGAAACCCCCCGTCTGATCATTAACTAAATACACATCCTCTTCATAGTAGCATTCCTCAACTAATGGTGGTGGATTTCTAGTTAGGTAGTTTACCAAATTCACCTTTTCTGCACCTCCGCTCGCATGCTTCAACACAAACCTAAGTTTTGTCCTCATCAGAGCCATCTTCTCACGAATGTCATCGGCAAACTGTCTAGGTGTAGCTTGAACTACAAGAGTGCTTATTCCAGTGTCTGACTTCCTAGTGCTCAATGCTTTATTATTTCGGCAAATCTTATCCAATTTCTCAGCGATCTCCTCAAAAGCACACTTGATGAGTCCACAAATTGGACTCATTTAGGGCTTTATTTTAATAGAAATATTCTCCTTGAATGCTTGTTGTGTCTCAATACCTAATTAAAATATTGAAGTTTTAGGTATTTGAAGGTTTAGTAGAAGCATGGACACTTAGGAGCAAAACGGAGCAAATAGGGCTGAAAACAACAAGAAATGGAATCCTGCGGATCACCGAGTTCAACTTGGCGAGTCGCTGAAACGACATGAACCGCCCTTCGTTCCAGTATGCGAAGCCTTGAAGGAAGTGGATCAAAAGGCGAGGAAAGGAGCAGTCGGCGAGTCATCGATTAGTTTCGCGAAGCAGTACTGTACCGCCCAATGATCCAAAATGCGAGAATGCTAAAGGCAAGGCACTCAAGGTGATGAGCTGACCAAAAGGTGGATCACCTAGTTCATCGGCGATCTCGACTAATGTCGCCGAACAATGCTTTGCAGCACAATCTGTGAAAACTATAAATACTAGTTAGAATTGTAGTCTTAGTGTGGAGCATTTTAGAGTAAAAATTATTATTATTCGATATTACTTTTTTTCTCACGTTTGGAGAGGGTTTTGTGGAGACTTGAAGAATGGAGTTCTTCTCCCCAAGTTAGAAGTGGGTCTTCTTTACTCTTCTTCCGTAGCTTAATTCAAGGTTTAATTTCTTATACCCAGTTTATTTCTTTATCATGTTAGGTTTAATTTCTTATTTATTGATGTGTGGCTAAAAAAACCCCATTCTTGGGGTGTGATTTAGTAAATATGGGTTGATATTCTTGTTGGGTCTTGCTTGCTGATAGGTTAGATGTATGCTAATGGTGATTTCACCTAGTGGTTGTGGTTTAAGATAAAGGGTTTGTAGTTGAAAATACAAAGCCATCCATGTGTTTTTGGCTTGCTCGAGAGGGAGGTCCTGAAACCAAAACCACTAGACTGATGACCTAAGGAGTGGGTTGACATGAGGTTCAGCCCAAAAGGGTAAGCCCTAGTCCCATATCCTAACACTCAGCTCGAGAGAGTGAGTGGGGTAAGGTGTAGGCTGGTCTTTATGAGGTAAATGGGTGTCCTAGAGGAACGCATTTGAAACGGGGTAAGTTGCCCGAGAGGGAACTTATTTCCATTTAAAGCTTAGCCTAGTCACTATTGTCTTGCAAATTTCCTATTGAAAGCACGTACCCAACGATTTATCTCAACTTGTATTGCGGTCACATCCCAAGAACCTTTCCCTATACTTGATTTTCTTGTTTATTTTGCCGTTTTATAACATGTCACAAAACCCCCATTTGATATTTGATACTTTCGTGTCACCCACATTAATTTACTATGTTTTTGTTCATTAAAATCTTTAGCTACAACTAGTTAGAATGTAATTTTATTTTTCTATTAATTCTCAGAACCGCTCCCTTGGGACACGACCCCAACTCTCGGTTGAGTTACTATATTATCGACGATCGTAGACACTCATACCATAGGTCAGTGTCGTTGGTCACGATAAGCATCAAAATGATGCCGCTGCTGGGGAGTGGTGTTATTTGAGAATTTTTAGCTTAATAGAATTTTTGTTCTCATTCGTAGTTTACTAACTTAATTTTTAGCTTTGGTTTACTTTTTTGTGTTGAAAGTAGAAAATATGAGCGAGGACGTGGGGGACAATTGCCATGCAAACAACCCATTGAATGTTGAGTTGCACCGAGATGACATTGACGATGTTAATAGTGTTTTTGACCCCACTCCATTGGTGAGATACGTGCAATTCGCTTGCAGCAGGGTGGTGGAAACAGAAATTTTGAAGTCACTAGCACAACACTCCATCTCATACATTCAAGGGGTCTATACGGAGGATTGGATCATGAAGACTCACATGAACATATCCAAAGCTTTTTGGACGTATGTGCTCCGTTGTCATTCAAAAATGGGTCGCAAGAAGCCATCAGGCTTCGCTTATTCCCATTGTCACTGATTGGAGCAGCCACTACGTGGTTGTCTGAGCTTCCCAACAGTTTTATCACATCATGGAAATAATTAGTCACAACTTTCCACAATATATTCTTTCCCCCGTCAAAAATGATGAAGTTGAGGGACGACATTAAGAATTTCAAACAAAAAGCGAGTGAAGCAATTTATGAGTCGTGGATTAGATATAAAAGGTCTCTGCGAAAATGCCCAACACATGGGCTGCCAAGTGAATTGTTACTCCAATATTTTTACCGAAGGCTTGATTCAGTCAACAAAGGGATAGCTGATCAATTGGTCCAAGGAGGCAATGCTACAGCCCTTTGAGGTAGCCTCATTTCTCCTAGATGGTATGGCGAGAGTAAAGCAAGCTTGGTACACCAAAGAAGATCAAGTCTCCCCTCTATGTTTCAGGCTGACGCAAGAGCAACTCGATAAAGAAAAAGAAAGGGATGAAAACATCAAAAAGATGTTGTCTCAGATGGAAGATTTACAAGAGCACATGAAAGGCAACTGTGAAGTGTTTCGCGCAGAGGGGGTTCTTTTTCCGATAACTTGAAATCGGGAAAAAATCAAGCTCCGAACCACAGAAGGAATGTGGAGCGTTTCCACCCGCACTATCAACCGCGGGTTGGAAATCAAGGTTGGAACCACCCTAAAGGTGAAGGACCTAGGCGATATTTCCAAGAGTGGATTGAGCATAACGATCATGAAGAATACCAAACTCAATTGAGTGACAACCCAACATCAAGGGGGAGTGACAACAGCCCTAGGGTGAATGATCTACTGACACGAATTCTTGAGAAAGTTGAAGGCTCTAGTGATTTGCTAAAGGGAATGAGAGAAGACTTTTCTTCGCTAAATTGTAAGGTGAACTCTCATGCTAATGCCATCAAGATGCTGGAAGGTCAATTGAATCTCTTATCAGCCTAACTAACAACCTAGATGCCAAAGGGAAATGAGGAAAAAGAGCTGGCTGTAGTTACCCGTAGCAGGAAGGTAGCGATATGTAATGAAGAAGAAAAACGTGAGGAAAATCAGGGTGGGGAAGAAGCAGAAATTATCGATTATCAAAACCTCGGCAAGAAAGCACAAGAAGGAATGGATCATCACAATGAAACTCCAAAAATAATACAACCATTACCCAAAACACCTCCACCTTTTCCCCAGCGTTTGAAAAAGAAGAATGAAGATGAGAAGTTTAAAAAATTCTTGTATGTGTTTAAGAAGTTGTCTATCAACCTTCCTTTGATGGAAGCATTGTTGGAGATGACAAGGTATGCTAAATTCATAAAAGAGCTAGTCATTAAGAAGAGGATCTTGGATTATGAAACGATTGAAGTCCCTTATAGTTGCAGTGCGATCATGACAAAAAAGTTAATCACTAAAAGAGAAGACCTTGGTGCTTTCACAATCTCGTGTACTATTGGAATGCTCCAATTTGCCAAGGCTTTATGTGACCTAGGAGCAAGCATCAACCTGATGCCATACACCATATACAAGCAACTTGGATTGGGAAAACCAAAGGCAACTACAATGAGATTTCTCATGGCAGATCAATCGATCAAGCATCCTGTTGGGATCCTCTATGATATCTTGGTCAAAGTAGATTGGTTCATCTTTCCAGATGACTTTGTGATTTTAGATTCTGACATTGATGTTGAGATCCCAATTACTTAGCAACCGGTAGAGCATTAGTAGATGGTGAAAGGGGCAAGTTGAAATTCCATGTTAATGACGATAAGGTAACTTTCAACATCTGCAAATCCATGAAACAACCAAGTGATATCCATGTAGTGTCTACTGAAGATGTTATCGATGAGGTAGTGGCAAGTGTGAGCCATCTGCTGCGCAAGAACGAGCCTCTTGAGTCAATACTTGCAAATCATAACGAATCAGAAATTCAGGAATATGATGAAATGATCGCAGCCCTAACAAGGTTAGGAGCATATGCATGAAATCCAATTAAGTTGGATATCGACCTCAAAAAACTGATGCAGTCCTCCTGCAAAACCATCAATTGAAGAGCCGCCAACTCTAGAATTGAAAGTACTCCCATCCCATCTCAAGTATGTTTTCTTGGGAACTAACAACACTCTGCCAGTGATTATTGCAGCAAATTTGAGTGAAGGGCAGGTAAAAGTGCTTGTTGAAGTGCTGCAGAAGCACATAAAAGCGATCTGATGGACCATACCTGATATCGTGGGCATCCCGCCTGGTATCAGCACCCATAAGATTCGGTTGGATAGTGAATGCAAACCCAGTGTGGAGCATTAGCGAAGGTTGAACCCCCGATGCAAGAGGTAGTAAAAAAAGAGATCATCAAGTGGCTTGATGCAGGAGTAATCTATCCGATTTCAGGCAGCAAATGGGACAGCCCAGTACAATGCATACCAAAAAATGATGGCATAACAGTGGTCCCAAATGCTAAAGGAGAGCTTGTGCCGACTAGACCTGTAACGGGATGGAGGGTGTGCATGGATTATCGAAAGCTGAATTCATGGACTTAAAAAGGACCATTTTCCAATGCCCTTTATAGACGAGATGATTGACAGGTTATCAGAGAGAGGGTGGTATTATTTTTTGGATGGATACTCCGGATACAACCAGATATCTATCGCACCAGAAGATCAAGAGAAAACAACTTTCACATGCCCTTATGAGACCTTTGCATTCAAAAAGATGCCATTTGGACTTTGTAATGCACCGACAACTTTTCAATGATGCATGTTGTCCATCTTTGCGGATATGGATGAGGACTCTCTGGAAGTCTTCATGGATGATTTCTCAGTCGTGGGGGACACATTTGAAGAATGCTTGACACATTTAGAGCTAGTGCTCCAAAGGTGTGTGGAAACTAATCTAGTCGTAAATTGGGAGAAATGCCATTTCATGGTGAAGCAAGGCATTGTTCTTGGGCATAAAGTGTCGCAACAAGGGCTTGAAGTTGACAAAGCAAAATTTGAGGTTATTGAGAAACTACCACCACCGATCTCAGTAAAGGGGATTCACAGTTTCTTAGCCATGCAGATTTCTACCGGAGATTCATTAAGGACTTCTCAAAGATTGCACAACTGCTATGCAAACTCTTAGAGAAGGAAGTGAAATTGTACTTTGATGATGCTTGTATGGCAGCATTTAAATGTTTGAAGGAGAAATTGATATCCACACCAATGTTCCTCAGCCCCAATTGGTTGGAACTATTCGAAATAATGTGTGATGCGTGTGGGATGGCATTAGGTGTAGTATTGGGACAAAAACGTACCAAACTGTTTCACCCAATTTATTACGCAAGCAAAACTTTAAATAGTGCCCAGCAAAATTACACAGTCACTGAACAAGAGTTGCTAGCAGTGGTCAAAGCTTTCAAAAAATTCTAGGAATACTTATTAGGCACTAAAGTAGTTGTTCATACAGACTATGCAACCCTCTGATACCTCATAGAAAAAAAGGATGCAAAGCCAAGATTGATACGATGGGTGCTACTCTTGCAAGAATTCAATTTGAGGTAAAAGATCAAAAATGTTGCGAGAATCAAGTTGCAGATCACCTGTCGCGGTTAGAGAGTAAAATAGCTAGTGAGCAGGAAACGAAAATAGATGACTCATTCCCAGACGAGTAAATATTTGCACTGTCACTCACATACGTGCCATGGTATGCTGACTTTGCAAACTACATCGTATGTGGGTTGATTCCCGATGAGTTAAACTCTTACCAATGAAACAGGTTTATATTTGATGTTAAATGATACTTCTGGGACGAGCCATACTTATTTCGGGAATGTGCTGATTATGTCATAAGAAGGTGTGCTCCGAAAGAAGAATCAACAGAGATCCTCCATGCCTGCCAAACATCACCAGTCAGGGGTCATCAAAGTGGAAACCGTACCGCAACTAAGATTTTCCAAAGTGGTTATTATTGTCATTCTCTTTACAAAGATGCCCATGATTTTACAAAGAGATGTCCACAATGTCAGCAGCAACGTGGAGTGTCAAGAAGACACGAGTTACCCCTTACACCTATTTTGGAAATTGAATTATTCGATGTGTGGGGAATCAATTTCATGGTCCCATTTGTCAGCTCATTTGGAAACAAGTATATCTTTGTAGCTGTGGACTATGTGTCCAAATGGGTGGAGGCTGTCGCATTCCCAAATAATGAAGGAAGAAGTTGTCCAATTTATGAAACGCTACATCGTTGCATGGTTCGGCACTCCAAGAGCAATCATTAGTGATGGAGGATCGCATTTTTGCAATAAGTGGTTTTCCAGTGCATTGAGCAAATACGAAGTAAAACACAAGGTTGCCACTCCATATCACCCCAAACGAGCGGACAAGTTGAGGAGTCAAATCGTGAGATCAAAAGCATTCTATCCAAGACAGTAAACGACAGCAGAACCGACTGGTCTAGAGAGCTTGGCCATGCCCTGTGGGAATATCAAACTGCTTATAAGACACCTATAGGAATTTCCCCATATCAGGTAGTTTTTGGTAAATCATGCCATTTACCTGTTGAGCTAGAATACAAAGCCTTATGGGCATTGAAAGCTCTGAATTTAGATTGGACAAAGGCTTCAAGGGAGAGGTTGGACCAGTTGAATGAAATAGATGAGTTCAGGCTCAGATCTTACGACAGCTCAGCCATTTACAAAGAGAAAATGAAGAAATGGCATGAGACATGGATAGTCTAAAGGGAATTCAATGTGGGAGATTGGGTGTTATTGTACAACTCACGACCAAGGCTAATCCCTGGGAAGCAAAAATCCAAATGGTCTGGGCCTTTCAGAGTGACATGAGTGTTTACCAATGGTGCCATAGAAGTTGAAGGAAAAGAGGGACCCCATTTACAGTTAACGGACAACGTTTAAAGTTATACCTTGGGGACTGCCAGGAAATTTCTTTAGTTGAAGAATTTTATCTGGAAGATGCTTGATAGTATTCCTACGTCAAGCCACGACGTTAAATAAGGCGCTTATTGGGAGGCAACCCAAGTTCTTACCAATTATATCTGTTTGATAAAATAATAATGTGTCGATTGTGCAGATAGAAGCGTGGATAGTGAACAAACAGTGCAAATAGGCGCACCACAAGTTCATTCAGTGACACACATGAGGAATCGGCAAGCTACGGACATCTTTGGCGAACTGCAGACTGGTTCGGCGATGGCACTATTAACCGTTGTTTGAACTTTCCCAGTCTGGGTTTGGAGTTTGTAAAACTCGGTGCACTTTGAAAATTTTTAGCGGTGAATTGCCGACCCTGTAGACGAGCACAATACAAACCGTTGTTTGGACTCACCTGCAACCAGAGGACCTGTAATATTTCTCGAGAAAGCTAAAGATTCGGCCTGCCACCGACTGAACAGGGCAGTATAATTAATGTCATTGAATAGGCGATAAATGGAAAGTTCTCGAAGCAAAGGTTTCAAAGTGTCCGATTTACTGCTTGCCTCACTTTTTCATACACCCTAACTCACACTTGCACGCTAGTTTTATATTTCATGTATTATTAGAGTATTCGCATTGCTAATTCGTGCTCAGTTGTGGATTGAATGACAGCTGAGCATCTTCACACAAAGTTGGTCTTTCCACACCCCGAGTTATTTTTGAGAAATATAACCTCATTTGCAACTAGTTGATGTGAATATCTCGGGGTCAACTGGTTTACTTTATCGATTCCCATTCAACACTTATTATTTACATTTGAGGACAACTGCTTTTATTTGTCGTGGGGTTAGGCCGACACCTTTTGCGTTGACATTCATGTTTTGTTCTGTATATATTTGGGTTGTTTGCTTTAACTTGTATTTTAAATACTGCTTTTCTGTGGATGTTTGAGCTCATGGCTCCTATTGTTCTAATTGAAAATAATTTTGATCCTTCCAAAATATTTTTGCCACCTCTTGTGTTGAAAGTGGCTGTTCTTTTGCAAAATATTTGAGTCTCGGTTTCGATCAATATCGATGACTTGAATAGTGCTTCCAATTGAACAAACATGAATGCACAACTACGACGAGGCCAACTGAAGTTACATAGCAATATGTGCACTCTTTGCATCTCGTTGTGACTAACCATTTATCAAATTGATTTTCTTGTGAGGACCGTTGCACACTAGCGAACGTGTCTAGTCTTGTTTGATTGAAGTATCGATGCCTTGTGTGATTAGCTTACTTCGACCCATGCATGAATAAACCTAGAATTTGCCCCGTTAGTCTGATTGATTTAGAAATGTGTACTCCTGAGATGATCTTAGGCAACTTTTGAAGAGTGTGAACTAACTTAACATATACCTCTTTTCGTGGCCTACCCGTGAGCGTGTGAAACTCTCTTGAACACCCCTTAAGCCTATCCTCCTTTGGAAGAAACTTGATGAAACTTAGACATTTTTTCATCCACTACCTATAATCCTCTTGAGATGTGTTTAGTGAATAGCCAACTTAGGCCAAAAGTCTAAGTTGAGGGTGTGGTGAAAAGGAAAAGGAAAAGTCAAGAAGTGTAAGAAAGTCTTATGTACCTATTGTATCGCAAAACACAATGGAAACCCTCCATATATAAAAAAAATAGAAAAAGAAAGAGAAAAGAAAAGAAAGAAAAAGAAAGTCGTGGAATAAAAGTGCAAAAGAAACTAGGTTTCCAAGCAATACATGGAGAACAAATAATAGGATGACTTATGAGCACTAGAAGAAGAATTGAGAAAGGAAGGGAAGAGGATGTTTTGAGAACATCACATCTCACGAGGATGAAAGTCATTGAGCCTAAATGACCATACCTTTGCACTGAGCCCCATTACAAGCCTTATAAATACCATTTTGATCTTCAGTAAGCCGAATCGAAAGTCAATTGGAAAATAAGGGCAAAACTATGGGTGAAATCATGCATTGTGTTCCTCTTTTTGAGTGTGAGCGTTGTATCTGAATCTTGATCTTAAATTGAGTCATATCTATGTGTGAATATGGAATCATTCTTTACGTGAGGGCATTTAGATACTTTTGTTGAGCTTGGATTTGCACAAGTAGCAAGTATTGCAAGCATGAGCATCTTTGGTAATGGTGTGTCAGAATTTGAATCTTTGAGTACACAAGTGATCCTTGCATAAGTAAATTGAGCCTTGTTGTGTGCATTCATGATTTAGTCTTGTGTAGCACTGTTTGAGGCACCCTATTTGAACTGCTGAGCTTGAGTCTACTTTAGGACAAACAAATGTTTAAGTTGAGGGCGTTGATGAGTCCACAATTGGACTCATTTATGGCTTTATTTTAATAGAAATAGTGTCCTTGAATGCTTGTTTTTATCTCAATACCTGATTAAAATGCTGAAGTTTCAGGTATTTGAAGTTTTAGTGGAAGCATGGACACTTAGGCGGAAAACGGAGCAAATAGGGCTGAAAAGAACAAGAAATGGAATCCTGCAGATCGCTGAGTTCAACTTGGCCAGTCGCCGAAACAACATGAACCACCCTTCGTTCCAGTACTTGAAGCCTTGAAGGAAGTGGATCAAAATGCGAGGAAAGGAGCAGTCGGCGAGTCATCGATCATTTCTGCGAAGCAATACTGTACCGCCCAATGATCCAAAATGCGAGGATGCTAAAGGCAAGACACTGAAGGTGATGAGCTGACCAAAAGGTGGATCTCCGAGTACAGCGGCGATCTCGACTAATGTCGCCGAACAATCCTCCGCAACACAATCTGTGAAAACTATAAATACTAGTGTGGAATATTTTGTAGTCTTAGTGTGGAATATTTTGGAGTAAAAAATATTATTACTCTATAGTATTTTTTTTGTATTTTTCTCTCAAGTTTGGAGAGGATTTTATGGAGACTTAAAGAAAGGAGTTCATCTCCCCCAAGTTGGAAATGGGTCTTCTTTATTCTTCTTCCGTAGTATAATTAAGATTTAATTTGTTATACCCAGTTGATTTCTTTATCATGGTAGGTATTATTTCTTATTTCTTGATGTTTGGCTAAAAACCCCCATTCATGAGGTGTGATTTAGCAAATATGGGTTGATATTCTTGTTGGGTCTTGCTTGCTGATAGGTTAGATGTATGTTAATGGTGATTTCACCTAGTGGTTCTAGTTTAATCTAAATGGTTTGTAATTGCAAATACAAAGCCACCCGTGTGTTTTCGGCTTGCCTGAGAGGGAGGTCACGAAACCAAGACCACTAGACCGATGGCCTAAGGAGTAGGTCGACATAAGGTTCAGCCCGAGAGGGTGAGCCCTAGTTCCATATCCTAACACTCAACTCGAGAGAGTGAGTGGGGTAAGGCGAAGGCTGGTCTTCATGCGGCAAATAGGTGTCTGAGAGGTATGCATTTGAAACGGGGTAACTTGCCCGAGAGGGAACTTATTTCCATTTAAAGCTTAGCCGAGTCACTATTTTCATGCAAATTTCCTATTGAAAGCATGTACCCAACGATTTATCTCAACTTGTACTGCGGTCACATCCCAAGAACCTTTCCCCATACTTGATTTTCTTGTTTATGTTGCCGTTTTATTACTTGTTACAAAACCCACATTTAACATAAATTCGACAATAGTAGATATTTGTATCGTAGGTTAGTGTCGTAGGTGACAATAAGCATTAAAATTGCGCTGCTGCCGGGGAGGTATATACCCCCTCTTGATCAGTTGCGAAACCAAGACCACTAGACTGATGGCCTAAGGAGTGGGTCGACATGTGTTTCTGCCCGAGAGGGTGAACCCCAGTCCCATATCCTAACATTCAGCTCGAGAGAGTGAGTGGGGTAAGGTGTAGGCTGGTCTTCATGCTGCAAGTGGGTGTTCGAGAAGAACCCATTTTAAATGGGGTAAGTTGCCCAAGAGGGAACTTATTTCCATCTAAAGCTTAGTCTAGTCACTATTATCTTGTAAATTTCCTATAGAAAGCTTGTATCCAACAATTTATCTCAGCTTGTATTACGGTCAAATCCCAAGAACTCTCTCCCATACTTGATTTTCTTGTCAACTTTTACTGTTTTGACTACTTCTGACAAAACTCCCAATTGAGAGTCGACACTTTTGTGTCACCCTCTTTAATTTACAATGTTTTTGTTCATTAATGTCTTTAGCTACCACTTATTAGAACTAAATTTTATTTTTTTATTAATTCTCAAAACCACTCCCTTGGGACACGACCCCAACATTTAGTTGGGTTACTATATTATCGACGATCGTAGACACTCGTACCGTAGGTTAGGGTCATTGGTAACGATAAGAACCAAAATGGCGCCGCTGCCGGAGAGGTGTATACCCTCTCTTGAGCAGTCGCAAAACCAAGACCACTAGACTTATATCCTACGGAGTGGGTCGACATGAGCTTCAGCCCGTGTGGGTCAACCCTAATCCCATATCCTAACACTTAGCTAGATAGAGTGAGTGGGGTAAAGCGTAGACTGGTCTTCATGCGGCAAGTGGGTGTCTGAGAGAAACCCATTTAAAACGGGGTAAGTTTCCCGAGAGGGTACTTATTTTCTTCTAAAGCATAGCCTAGTCGCTATTATTTTGTAAATTTCCTATCGAAAGCATGTAGCCAATGATTTATCTCATCTTGTATTGTGGTCACACCCCAAGAACTTTCTCCCATACTTGAATTTGTTGTTTACATATGCTGTTTTTACCACTTGTGACAAAACCACCCAATTGATAGTTAACACTTTTGTATCACCCCCTTTCATTAACAATGTTTTTGTTCGTTAATGTCTTTAGCTACGACTAATTAGAACTAAAATTTATTTTTTTATTAATTCTCAAATCCACTCCCTTGAGACACGACCCCAACCTTTTGTTGGGATACTATATTATCGACGATCGTAGACACTCATACCGTAGGTTAATGTCATTGGTCATGATAAGCATAAAAATGGAGCCGCTGCCGATGAGGTATATACCATATTTTTGAGAGGTCGCAAAATCGAGACCACTAGACTGATGGTCTAAGGAGTGGGTCGACATGAGGTTCAGCCCGAGAGGGTGAACCCTAGTCCCATATCCTAACACTCAGTGAGAGAGAGTGAGTGGGGTAAGGGGTAGGGTAGTCTTCATGCGGCAAGTGGGTGTCTGACAGGAATTCATTTGAAACGGGGTAAGCTGCCCGAGAGGGAACTTATTTCCATCTAAAGCTTACCCTAGTCACTATTATCATGTAAATTTCCTATCGAAAGAATGTACCAAATGATTGATCTCAACTTCTATTGCGGTAACATCCCAAGAGCTTTCTCCCATACTTGATTTTCTGGTTCGCTTTTGTTGTTTTTACTACTAGCGACAATACCCCCAATTGATAGTTGACACTTTTGTGTCACCCCAATGAATTTACAATGTTTTTGATCATTAATGTCTTTAGCTACGACTAATTAGAACTAATTTTTTTTCTATTAATTCTAAAAACCACTCCCACGGGACAGGACCCCAACCTTTAGCTGGGTTACTATATTATCGACAATTGTAGACACTCGTACCGTAGGTTAGTTTTGTTGGTCACAATAAGCATCAAAATGGCACCGCTGTCAGGGAGGTATATACCCCCTCTAGAGCGGTCGCAAAACAAAGAGCAATAGATTGATGACCTAAGGAGTGTGTTGACATGAGGTTCAGCCCGTGAAGGTGAACCGTAGTCCCATAACCTAACAACCAGCTAGAGAGAGTGAGCGAGGGTAAGGCTTAGGCTGGACTTTATGCAGCAAATGGGTGGCCGAGAGGAACCCATTTGGAACGGGGAAATTTGCCAGAGAGGGAACTTATTTCCATCTAAAGCTTAGTCTAGTCACAATTATCTTGTAAATTTCCTATTGAAAGCATTTACCCAACGATTTATCTCAACTTGTATTGCGGTCATATCCCAAGAACATTCTCCCATACTTGAATTTCTTATTTACTTTTGTTGTTTTTACTACTTGTGACAAAAACCCCAATTGATAGTTGACACTTTTCTGTCACCCCCTTTAATTTACTATGTTTTTGTTCGTTAATGTCTTTAGCTACCACATAATTAGAACTACATTTTCTTTTTCTATTAATTCTCAAAACAACTCCCATGGGACACGATCCCAAGCTTCAGTTGGGTTATTATGTTATCGACGATCGTAGACACTCGTACCGTACGTTAGTGTCGTTGTTCACGATAAGCATCAAAATGGCACTGCTGCCGGGGAGGTATATACTCCATTCTTGAACGGTCGCGAAGCTGAGACCAAAAGACTGATGGCCTTAGGAGTTGGTCGACATGAGGTTCAACTCGAAAAGGTGAACCCTAGTCCCATATCCTAACACTCAGCTCGAGAGAGTGAGTGGGGTAAGGAGTAGGCTAGTCTTCATGCGGTAAGTTGGTGTCCAAGAGGAACCCATTTGAAACGGGGTAAGTTGCCCGAGAGGGAACTTATTTCTATCTAAAACTTAGCCTAGTCACTATTATCTTGTAAATTTCATATCGAAAGCATGTACCCAACGATTTATCTCAACTTGTATTGCGGTCACACCCCAAGAACTTTCTCCCATACTTGATTTTCTGCTTCACTTTTGCTCTTTCTACTACTTGTGACAATACCCCTAATTGATAGGTGACACTTTTGTGTTACCCCCTTTAATTTAAAATATTTTGTTCGTTAATACTTTAGCTACGACTAATAAGAACTAAATTTTATTTTCCAATAAATTATAAAAACCACTTTCTAGGGACACAATCCGGACATTTAGTTGGGTTAATTTATTATCGACCATCGTAGACATTCGTACCGTAGGTTACTGTTGGTAGTCATGATAAGCATCAAAATAGAGCCGCTACCAAAGAGGTAAATACCCCCATTTGATCGGTCACGAAACCAACACCACTAGACTGATGGCCTATGTAGTGGATCGACCTGAGGTTCCGCCCGAGAGGGTCAACCCTAGTCCCATATCCTAACACTGAGCTAGATAGAGTGAGTGGGGTAAAGCGTAGGTTGGTCTTTACGCGACAAGTGGGTGTCCGAGAGAAACCCATTTTAAACGGGGTATGTTACCCGAGAGGGAACTTTTCCCTTCTAAAACTTAGCCTATAAACTATTATCTTGTAAATTTCATATCGAAAGCATGTATGCAAATATTTATCTCAACTTGTATTGCGGTCTCACCCCAAGAACTTTCTCGCATACTTAAATTTCTTGTTTACTTTTGGTGTTTTTACTACTTGTGACAGAACCCCTAATTGATAATTGACACTTTTGTGTCACCCCCTTTAATTTACAATGTTTTTTTTCGTTAATGTCTTTAGCTACGACTAATTAGAACTAAATTTTATGCTTCTATTAATTCTCAAAAACCACTCCCTTGGGACATGACCCCAACCTTTAGTTGGGTTACTATATTATTGACAATCGTAGACATTCGTATCGTAGGTTAGTATCGTTGGTCACGATAAGCATCAAAATGGTGCCGTTGCCGGGGAGATATATACCCCTTCTTAAGCAGTCACGAAATCTAGACCACTGCACTGATGGCCTAAGGAGTAGTCGACATGAGGTTCAGCACGAGAGGGTCAACCCTAGTCCCATTTCCTAACACTCAGCTAGATAGAATGAGTGGAGTAAATTGTAGGCTGGTCTTTATGCGGCAGGTGGGTGTCCGAGAGAAACCCATTTTAAACGGGGTAAGTTGCCCGAGAGGGAAATTATTTCCATCTAAAGCTTAGTCTAGTCACTATTATCTTGTAAATTTCCTACCGAAAGCATTTACCCAACGATCTATTTCGACTTTTATTGTGGTCACAACCCAAGAACTTTCTCCCATACTTGAATTTCTTGATTACTTTTTCGGTTTTTACTACTTGTGACAAAACCCCCAATTGATAGTTGACACTTTTTGTGTCACCACCTTTAATTTACAATGTTTTTGTTCGTTAATGTCTTTAGCTACGCCTAATTAAAACTAAATTTTATGTTTCTATTAATTCTTAAAAACCACTCTCTTGGGACACGACCCAAATCTTTAGTTGAATTACTATATTATCGACGATCGTAGACACTCGTACCGTAGGTTAGTATCGTAGATCACGAGAAGCATCAAAATGACACCGCTACTGGGAGGTATATACACCTTCTTGAGCGGTCGCGAAACCTAGTCCACTAGATTGATGGCCCAAAGAGTGGGTCCACATGAGGTTCAGCCCGAGAGGGTGAACCCTAGTCCCATATCCTAACACTCAACTCGAGAATGTGAGTGGGGTAAGGCGTAGGTTGGTCTTCATGAGGTGAGTGGGTGTCCGAGAGGAACCCTTGTGAAAAGGGGTAATTTGCCCGAGAGGGAACTTATTTTCATATAAAGCTTAGTCTATTGAGTATTATCTTGTAAATTTCCTATCGAAAGCATTTACCCAACGATTTATCTAAACTTGTTTTGCGGTCACACCCCAAGAACTTTCTCCCACACTTGAATTTCTTGTTTACTTTTTCTATTTTTACTACTTGTGTCAAAAACCCCAATTGATAGTTGACACTTTTATGTCACCCCTTTAATTTACAATGTTTTTGTTCGTTAATCTCTTTAGCTACGACCTATTAGAACCAAATTTTATTTTTCTATCAATTCCCAAAGACAATCCCGTGGGACAGGGCCCTAACCTTTTGTTGGGTTACTAAATTATCGACGATCGTAGAGACTTATACCGTAGGTTAGTGTCATTGGTCACGATAAGCATCAAAATGTCGCGGCTGACGGGGAGGTATATACCCCATTGTTGTGCGGTCGCAAAATCGAGACCACTAGACTGATGGCCTAAAGTGTGGGTCGACATAAGGTTCAGCACGAGAGGGTGAACCCTAGTTCCATATCAAAACCCTCAGCTCAAGAGAGAACTTATATCCATCTAAAGCTTAGCCTAGTCAATATTATGTTGTAAATTTCCTACCGAAAAAATGTACCAAATTATTTATCTCAACTTGTAATGCAATCACACCTCAACAACTTTCTCCCATACTTGATTTTCATGTTTGCTTTTGCTGTTTTTACTACTTGTGACAATACCCCCAATTGATAGTTGACACTTTTGTGTCAACCACTTTAATTTACAATGTTTTTGTTCATTAATGTCTTTAGCTACGACTAATTGGAATTAAATTTTATTGTTCTATTAATTCGCAAAACCACTCTCTTGGGAAACAACCCTAACCTTTAGTTGGTTTAATATATTAGTGTCGTTGGTCATAATAAGCATCAAAATTGCACCGCCGCAAGGGAGGAATATACCCCCACTTGATCGGTCGCGAAACCAAGACCACTAGACTTATGGCCTATGGAGTGGGTCGACAAAAGGTTCTGCCCGTGATGGTGAACCCTAGTCCCATATCTTAACACTCACCTCGAGAGAGTGAGTGGGATAAGGCGTATACTGGTTTTCATGCGGCAAGTGGGAGTCCGAGCGGGAACTTATTTACATCTAAATCTTAGTCTAGTTACTCTTATCTTGTAAATTTCCTATCGAAAGCATGTACCCAACGATTTATCTCAACTTGTATTGCGGTGACACCCCAACAACTTTCACCCATAATTGAATCTCTTGTTTACTTTTACTGCTCTTACTACTAGTGACAAAACCCCCAATTGACAGTTGACACTTTTGTGTCAGCCCCTTTAATTTACAAAGTTTTTGTTCGTTAATGTGTTTAGCTACGACTAATTAGAACTGAATTTTGTGTTTCTATTAATTCTCAAAAACCACTCCATTGGGACACGACCCCAACTTTTAGTTGGGTTACTATACTATCGACTTTCGTAGACACTCGTACCGTAGGTTAGTGTCATAAATCACTATAAGCATCAAAATTTCGCCACTGCCGGGGAGGTATATACGCCCTCTTGATCGGTCGCGAAACCAACACCACTAGACTGATGGCCTAAGGAGTGGGTCGACATGAGGTTCTGCTCGAGAGGGTGAAACCTAGTCCCATAACCTAACACTCAGCTCAAGAAAGTGAATGGGGTAAGGAGTAGGCTGGTCCTCATACGACAATTGGGTGTCCGAGATGAACCCATTTTCAATGGGGTAAGTTGCCCGAGAGGGAACTTATTTCCATCTAAAACTTGGTCTAGTCACTATTATCTTGTAAATTTCCTATCGAAAGCATGTACCCAACGATTTATCTCAACTTGTATTGCGGTTACACCGCAAGAACTTTCTCCCATACTTGAATTTCTTGTTTACTTTTGTTGTTTTTACTACTAGTGACAAAACACTCAATTGACAGTTGACACTTTTGTGTCAGCCCCTTTAATTTACAATGTATTTGCTCGTTAATGTCTTTAGCTACGACTCATTAGAACTAAATTTTATTTTTCTCTTAATTCTCAAAACCACTCCCATGGGACACGACCCCAACCTTTAGTTGGGTTGCTATATTATGGACGATCGTAGAAACTCGTACCATAGGTTAGTATTGTTGTTCATGATAAGCTTCAAAATGGCAATGTTGCCGGGGAGGTAAATAACCCATTCTTGTGTGGTCGCGAAACTGAGACCAGTAAACTGATGGCCTAAGGAGTGGGCCAACATGAGGTTCAACCCAAGAGGATGAACCTTAGTCCCATATCCTAACACTCAGCTCGAGAGAGTGAGTGGGATAAGGCGTAGGCTAGTGTTCATGCGGCCAGTGGGTGTCCGAGTGGAACCTATTTGGAACAGGGTAAGTTGCCCGATAGGGAACTTATTTCCATCTAAAGCATAGCCTAGTTACTATTATCTTGTAAATTTCCTATCGAAAGCATGTACGCAACGATATCTCAACTTGTATTGCGGTCACACCTCAAGAACTTTCTCCCATACTTGAATTTCTTATTTACTTCTTTTGTTTTTACTACTTTTGCTATAACCCCCAATTGATAGTTGACATTTTTGTGTCACCCCTTTTAATTTACAATGTTTTTGTTTGTTAATGTCTTTAGCTACGACTTATTAGCACCAAATTTTCTTTTTCTATTAATTCTCAAAACAACTCCCTTGGGAATCGACCCCAACCTTTAGTTGGGTAACTATATTATCAACGATCATAGACACTCATACCGTAGGTTAGTTTCATTGGTCACGATAAGAATTAAAATGGCACCGCTGCCAGGGAGGTACATACCCCAATCTTGTGCGGTTGCGAAATCGAAAACACTAGACCAATGGCCTAAAGAGTGGGTCGACATGAGGTTCTGCCCGAGGGGCTGAACCCTAGTCTCACATCCGAAAACTTAGCTAGAGATAGTGAGTGGGGTAAGGCGTATGCTAATTTTCCTGCGGCAAGTGGTTGTCTGAAAGGAACCTATTTGAAACGGGGTAAGTTGCCCGAGGTGGAACTTATTTCCATCTAATGCCTAGCCTAGTCACTATTATATTATAAATTTCCTATCGAAAGAATGCACCAAATTATTTATCTCAACTTGTATTATGGTCACACCCCATGAACTTTCTCCTTACTTGATTTTCTGGTTTGCTTTTACTGTTTTTACTACTTGTGGCAATTCCCCCAATTGATAGTTGACACTTTTGTGTCATCCTCTTTAATTTACAATGTTTTTGTTCGTTAAAGTCTTTAGTTACGACTAATTAGAACTAAATTTTATTTTACTATTAATTCTCAAAACCACTCTCTCTAGACACAACCCCAACCTTTAGTTGGGTTAATATATTATCGATGATCGTAGATATTTGTACCGTAGGTTAGTGCCGTTGGTCACAATAAGCATCGAAATTATGCCGCTGTCGGGAAGGTATATACCCCCTCTTGATAGGTCTCGAAACCAACACCACTAGACTGATGCCCAAAGGAGTGGGTCGACATGTGGTTCTACCCGAGAGGGTCAACCCTAGTCCCACATTTTAACACTCAGCTCGAGAGAGTTAGTGGGGTAAGGCGTTGGCTGGTCTTCTGCGTCAAGTGTGTGTCCGAGAGGAACCCATTTTATATGGGGTAAATTGCCCGAACGGGAACTTTTTTCCATCTAAAGATTAGTCTAATTACTATTATATTGTAAATTTCCTATCGAAAGCATGTACCCAACGATTTATCTCAACTTGTATTGCAGTCACACCCCAAGAACTTTCTCCCATACTTGAATTTCTTGTTTACTTTTTCTGTTTTTACTACTTGTGACAAAACCCCCAATTGATAGTTGACACTTTTGTGTCACCCCCTTTAATTTACAATGTTTTTGTTCGTTAATATCTTTAGGTATGACTAATTAGAACTAAATTTTATTTTTCTATAAATTTTCAAAACTACTCTTTCGGGACACAACCCCAACCTTTAGTTGGGTTAATATATTATCCACGATCGTAGACTTTTGTACCGTACGTTACTGTTGTTAGTTACGATAGGCATCAAAATTGTGCCGCTGTCGGGGAGGTATATATCCCTTCTTGATCGATCGCGAAACCAACACTATTAGACTGATGGCCTAGGGAGTGGATCGACATGAGGTTCTGCCCGAGAGGGTGAACCATAGTCCCATATCCTAACACTCATCTCAAGAGAATGAGTGGGGTAAGGCGTATGTTGGTCTTCATGCGGCAAGTAGGTGTTCGAGAGGAACCCATTTTAAATGGGGTAGGTTGCCCGAGAGGGAACTCATTTGCATCTAAAGATTAGTCTAGTCACTATTATCTTGTAAATTTCCTATCGAAAGCATGTACCCAATGATTTATCTCAACTTGTATTGCGGTCACACCCAAAGAACTTTCTCCCATACTTGAATATCTTGTTTACTTTTTCTATTTTTACTACTTGTGACAAAACCCCCAATTGATAGTTGACACTTTTGTGTCACCCCCTTTAATTTACAATGTTTTTTGTTCGTTAATGTCTTTAGCTATGACAAATTAGAATTAAATTTTATTTTTCTATTAATTCTCAAAACCACTCCTTTGGGACACTACCCCAATGATTAGTTGGGTTACTATATTATCGACGATCGTAGAAACTCGTACCATTGGTTAGTGTCATTGGTCACGATAAGCATAAAAACAGCGCCGCTGCCGGGGAGGTAGATACCTCATTCTTAAGAGGTCGTGAAACTAAGACCAGTAGACTGATGTCCTAAGGAATGGGTCGACATGAGGTTCAACCCGAGAAGGTAAACCCTAGTCCCATATCCTAACACTCAACTCGAGAGAGTGAGTGGTGTAAGGCATAGGCTAGTCTTCATGCGGCAAGTGGGTGTCCGAGAGAAACTCAATTGAAACGGGGTAAGTTGTACTAGAGGAAAGTTATTTCGATTTAAACCTTAGCCTAGTCATAATTATCTTTTAAATTTCCTATCGAAAACATGTACCCAATGATTTATCTATACCTGTATTGCGGTCACACCCCAAGAACTTTCTCCCATACTTGATTTTCTTGTTTGCTTTTGTTGTTTTTACTACTTGTGACAAAAACCCCAATTGATAGTTGATACTTTTGTGTCACCCCCTTTAATTTACTATGTTTTTGTTCGTTAATGTCTTTAGCTACGACATGATTAGAGCTAAATTTTATTTTTCTATTAATTCTCAAAACCACTCCCATGGGACACGACCCCAACCTTTAGTTAGGTTACTATATTATCGATGATTGTAGACACTCATACCATAGGTTAGTTTTGTTGGTCAGAATAAGCATCAAAATTGCGCCGCTGTCAAGGAGGTATATACCCTCTATAAAGCGGTCGCGAAACCAAAACCACTAGATTGTTGCCCTAAGGAGTGGGTCGACGTGAGGTTCAGCCCATGAGGGTGAACCCTAGTCCCATATCTGAACAATCAGCTCGAGAGACTGAGTGGGTATGGCGTTGGCTGGTCTTCATGTGGAAAATGGGTATCTGAGAGGATCCCATTTGAAAGGGGGTAAGTTGCCAGAGACAAAACTTATTTCCATCTAAAGCTTATCCTAGTAACTATTATCTTTTAAATTTCCTTTCGAAAGCATGTACCCAACGATTTATCTCTACCTGTATTTCTGTCACACCCCAAGAACTTTCTCCCATACTTGAATCTCTTGTTTACTTTTTCTGTTTTTACTACTTTTGACAAAAACACCAATTGATAGTTGACACTTTTTTGTCACCCCCTTAAATTTACAATGTTTTTGTTCGTTAATGTCTTTAGCTACAACATGATTCAAAGTAAATTTTAGCTTTCTATTAATTGTCAAAACTACTCCCATGGGACACGACCCTAACATTTAGTTGGGTTACTGTATTATCGACGATCGAAGACACTCATACTGTAGGTTAGTGTCGTTGGTCACGATAAGGATTAAAATGGCGCTGCAGACGTGGAGGTATATACGCCTTCTTGAGCGGTCGAAAACCAAGATTACTCGACTGATGGCCTAACGATTGGATCGAGAAAAGGTTCAGCCCGAGTGGGTGAACCCTAGTCCCATATCCTAACACTCAACTCGAGAGAGTGAGTGGGGTAAGGCGTAGGTTGGTCTTCATCCGGCAAGTGGGTGTCTGAGAGGAACCCATTAAAAATGGGGTAAGTTGCCTGAGAGGGAACTTATTTTCATCAAAAGCTTAGTCTAGTCACTATTACGTTTTAATTTTCCAATAAAAAGAATGTACCCAATGATTTATGTCAACTTGTATTGCGGTCAAACCCCAAGAACTCTCTCCCATACTTGATTTTCTTGTTTAGGTTTACTATTTTGACTACTTGTGACAAAATATCCTATTGAGAGTCGACACTTTTGTGTCAACCCCTTTAATTTACAATGTTTTTGTTCGTTAATGTCTTTGACTACAACTAATTAAACTAAATTTTACTTTTCTATTAATTCTCAGAACCACTCCCTTAGGACACGCCTCCAACATTTAGTTGGGTTACTATATTATCGACGATCGTAGACACTTGTCCCATAGGTTAGTGTAGTTGGTCACTATAAGCATCAAAATGGTGCCATTGTCGGTGTTGTATATACCCCATCTTGAGCGATTCCGAAACCAAAACCAATAGACAGATGGCCAAAGGAGTGGGTCGACATGAGGTTCAACCCGAGAGGGTGAACCCTATTCCCATATCCTAACACTTATCTCGAGAGAGTGAGTGGGGTAAGGCGTAGGCTGGTCTTCATGCGGCAAGTCGGTTTCCGAGAGGAACCCATTTTAAAAGGGGTAAGTTCCCCGAGAGGAAACTTATTTCCATCTAAAGCTTAGTCTAGTCACTATTATCTTGTAAATTTCCTATCGAAAGCATGTACCCAACGATATATCTCAACTTGTTTTGAAGTGACCCCCTAAGAACGTTATCCCATACCTAAATTTCTTGTTTAATTTTGTTGTTTTAACTACTTCTGATAAAAACCCCAATTGATAGTTGACACTTTTGTGTCACCCCCTTTAATTTACAATGTTTTTGTTCGTTAATGTCTTTAGCTACGACTTATCTGAACTAAATTTTATTTTTCTATTAATTCTCAAAACCACTCCCTTGGGACACGACCCCAACCTTTAGTTGGGTTACTATATTATCAACGATTGTTCACACTCATAACATAGGTTAGTCTCATTGGTCACATTAAGCATCAAAATGGCGCCGCTTCCGGGGAGGTATACAACCCCTCTTGAGGAGTCGCGAAACCAAGACCAATAGACTGATGGCCTAATGTGTGGGTCGACACGAGGTTCAGCCCGAGAGGTTGAACCCTAGCTTGATATCCTAACACTCAGCTAGAGAGAGTGAGTGGGGTAAGGCGTAGGCTAGTCTTCATGTGGCAAGTGGTTGTCCGAGAGGAACCCATTTAAAATGGGGTAAGTTGCCTGAAAGAGAACTTATTTCCTTCTAATGCTTAGCCTAGCCACTATTAGCTTTTATATTTCCTATCGAAAGCATATACCCAAAGATTTATCTCAACTTGTATTGCGGTCACACCCCAAGAACTTTCTCCCATAACTGATTTTTTGGTTTACTCTTGCCGTTTTTACTACTAGTGACAAAACCCCCAATTGATTGTTGACACTTTTGTGTCACCCCATTTAATTTACAATGTTTTTGTTCGTTAATGTCTTTAGCTACGACTTATTAGAACTAAATTTCATTTTTCTATTAATTTTCAAAACCAGTCCCTTGGGACACGACCCCAACCTTTAGTTGGGTTACAATATTATCGACTATTGTAGACACTTGTACCGTAGGTTAGTGTCGTTGCTCCCCATAAGCATCAAAATGGCACCGCTGCCGCGGAGGTATATAGCCCCTCTTGAGCGGTCGCGAAACCAAGACCACTAGACTGATGGCCTATGGAGTGGGTCGACATGAAGTTCAGCACGATAGGGTGAACCCTATTCCCATATCCTAACACACAGTTCGAGAGAGTGAGTGGGGTAAGGCGTAAGCTGGTCGTCATGTGGCAAGTAGGTGTCCGAGAAGAACCCATTTGAAATGGGGTAGGTTGCCCGAGAAGGAAGTTATTTCAATCTAAAGCTTAGCCTACTCACTACTATCTTGTAAATTTTCTATCGAAAGCATGTACCCAACGATTTATCTCAACGTGAATTGCGGTCTCTCCCCAAGAACTTTCTCCCATACTTGATTTTCTTGTTTACTTTTGTTATTTTTACTACTTGTGACAAAACCCCCAATTGTTAGTTGACACTTTTATGTCACCCCCTTTAATTTACAATGTTTATGTTCATTAATGTCTTTAGCTGCGATTAATTAGGACTAAATTTTATTTTTCTATTAATTCTCTAAACGACTTCCTTGGGACACAACCCCAACCTTTAGTTGGGTTAATATATTATCGACGAACGTAGACACTCGTTCCATAGGTTAGTGTCGTTGGTCAAGAATAAGCATCAAAATGGCGCCGCTACCAGGGAGTTTTGTTTTTCTATAATTTTTAGATTAGTATAGTTTTTGTTCTTCTTAGTTAGAGTTTACTAATTTTACTTTTAGTTTTGTTCTTCGTTGAGTTGTTCATTTAGATGAGCATGGTTGAGCAGAGTAGTGGCAATTAGGTTGAAATGAGCCAAGGAGTCCAAAAGGACCTCACGCTGACCCCACTGGCATCTCAGCTAAATGACTTGGCGACAAAAATCTCAGAGGTGGAAGTCCAATGCAACAACAAGGGGAGGTATATACCCCCTCTTGAGTAGAGGAAATCTAGATATGGGGGGAAATCGTGTTGAGGACACACTTCAAATCATTCTCCAAAAGATCACTGATCAAGATCGAGTGTTGGAAGAAATGAAGGAGAATATTGATGTGTTCAATCAAATGATTGGATCTCACTCTAGATCAATCCAGGTAATCAAGTCACTCTTGAGTTTTGCAGTGCCTCATCTCCACCCAAATGACATATTGGGGTCACCTAGTGACACTAGGGCCAACCCCAATAACAGAGAATGAGACAGAACTTGCTTCGTGCCACTACGTAAAATAAGGCGCTTCTTGGGAGGCAACCCAAGGTTTTACTGCTTTATTTATTTTATTTGAATAATGGTGTGTTGATTTTGTTGGTTAAAGTGGAAAAGGAGTTGAAAAATGCCAGTTGGTGAGCCAAGGAGCCAATGGGAGAATTGCCGAACTTATCGACGATTTCGACTTAATCTGCCGTTGGGACCCCAAAATAAAGGATGACCTGTAAAAATCGACGAGGTAAGTATGCGTTCACCACATCGTCGATTTGATCGGCGACGTGTGCTGGGACTCTCTAATAGAAATAAGTTTATATGTTATGTGTAATTCGAACTTAGTTGCCTGAAATATTTTAATAGTCGAATGCCTTGTGGTTTGTTATTTAATTTACTTGAGATTTCAATGGGTGCTACTTCATTTTCGGTATATTGGTTGGGTAACACCTAGATAGTCCACATTTGTGCAAAATAACGAAACTCGCTCAATGAATGAATGGGTGATGACATTCTTAAAGGTGATCGTAGTAAAATGGCCAAGATTTGGCAGGACCGGAAGAAGTCTGAGAATTTCAGGGTGATAGGAAGAGTGGGTCTTGTGTGAATTTCGTATATGCATGCATTGATTTCGTTTCAAGGGATTGTAAGGTCGATTCTAAGAAATGGGTTGAAAAGTAGGCACGTTAAATCAATTGGCGAGCTAGGTCGAGCTCGCCAAACGATTCGGCGGTTCGCCTAATGGTCTTAGATAGCACTTCACTCATATCCATAGTGCTGAGATATCTTTAACTTTTGGCGGACACATCCGTGGTCGCCGAAGGTAGTCGGCGACTCGCCAATAGGACTTTAGACTGCCCTATATATGCTCTATTTACCCTCTTTCACTGTAATTTTTGGCGGACAATCACCTAAAGTAGTCGACGTCTGGACACATAGTCTCTTTCATCGCTTATTAGCATAGATTTCAAGCTAATCCCTTCGGCGAGTTCGACCTAACTCGCCAAAGAGATTTGGCGATTCGTCGACTGATCGGCTGACCTTTTTGCTTCAGATTTTCTATATCTTAGTGTATTTGTTTTTTTAACTAATCACAAAACTTTGCAGATATGGTACGCACAAACTTAAATCCGCCACTTCAGAACAAGTCTAAGGTTATTAGAATCAATGAAGCAGGATCACGTCCTTCACAGAAAAGAAAGAAAGATCTCCCACCGGGAGATAAAGGCATACGAAAGAAACATATCGCTAGAAAAGGGTCAGCTATTTAGCAAGATTTTTCTGATCTGGAAGATGAACAACCCTTGATTCACCGAGAAAATAGGGTCAGAGATAAACCTTAATCAACACCTCTTAGAGTTACATCAGCTGCAACTCTTTCGACTACCGAATCAGTGCCAAACCCTGCACCACCTTCAGTGGCCCCTGCACTCCTCGTAGCTCCACCTCCACCTAGACTACTGAACAGATTAAAAGGCAATGGTTTACAAATCATTCTATAAGAAAAGGTACTATATATGGAGGGTTTGGAAGGTAAGCATGCTGAGGTGCTTGACATGCTCAAGCATCATGAGTTCGAGCAGTTCACTAGGCCACGGGGCCATTGCATCCCTTCTTGGGTTCGGGAATTCTAGTGAGTTCCAACCAGTGAAGTCGGTTATGGTTAGATGCAAGGAGGTAGAGTGTCACATCATGCATATTAATGTTGTACTAGGTTGATCACTGTACTCGGTACTGCCCTACCAGGGTTTGCCTATTGTTCTGTCCCTGATGATTTATAGGGTTGGTTAGCCCCGATGATTTCACTCATCACCCCGAGTTGGTTGGGTGTGGGAGCTCGATTGACTAGAGGGATATGAACATCGCCTCCCTGTGCTGGTTTGGCATCCTCCGCAGCACTATAATGCCATCCCAGAACGAGTCCATTATGCGTCATCCTAAGGTGGCTTGCCTTGGTTCTATCATGTCCAAAAGGTGGATCGATTTGGGACACCTGGTTTTATAGGATATGGCTATGAGAGCCAAATAGACACAAACATATCTACCTTTTCCTGTTATGATCACCAAGTTATGTCGGCATGCCAGAGTACCTTGGGACCCTACCAGCGATATAGAGTTCACCCCGTATTCTTCCACCAATATTCGGCATATAGAGGTCGTGTTCACATGAGTGGAAGTTTACAGAAGGAGAGCACCCACAAAACATACTTCCCCAGAGGTCGATGTTGACTCATTGCCAGCATAGGCAATCCCATCTACTCCGGCTTAGGAGTCTTCAGGTATACCCGCTCCTTCATCCCCTTCACATACTAGAGGTACATCCTCTTTCTCCCAGCCTGCTAGAATCACTCAGGCCATGATCCTGAAGATAGGGCAGTTGACCTATTCAGCTGGTGTGAGAGCTACCTGACTAGAAAAGTTTGTTCCAGGGATGATCAACAGGGCCATAGTAGCAGCACTTACCCCACTTCATACCGTTATTGATACCTTGACAGTAAGAGTCATTGCTTGCGAGAGTAGACAGGGAGAATCCTTAGAGTTGGCAGCCTTAAAAGCCAAGATTGCGAGTTTGAGAAAGGACGTAAACTACCGTAAGTCTACTGACTTCACTTCACTAATAGAAAGGGCAGATGATAAGGATGCTCTTAAGACCACCTGAGATGTGCTGGGGGATGATGCAACACATGCAGAGTCGGATGCAGAGATCGATAAGGAGTTGATATCAATGGATTATGAGGAGACACATGAGAGCAGAGATGAGGGCATATTCAGCGACTTTCTAGATCTTATAGAGACGGTTGTGCAACCGGTGACCCAGACATTGTCGGCTGAGACGTCCATAGCAGCTCCTAGTGGATCTGGCACTGCTATTCAGTCTGAGACTACTCCGGGTACTGATGCCCCTATGCAGATTGCTCCATCAGCCACTGAAACCCCGATAGAGAGAGAGACTGCAAATACAGGACCTTTCTTCACCCACTCTTTGTCTTTCTTTACTTGGCCTTTTAGGATTCTATATTATTTGCATTTTAGGATAAACACTTTTATTTGTGGTGGATTGAGGTTCAGCTTTTGTGTGCTATTTGTGATTCGTGTTTTGTATATATTTGGGATGTTCTATTTTTAATTGTGTCTTTAAAACTGCTTTGCAATTGTTTGAGTTTGAGGCTCAGTTTCCGCTTATTTTTAATTGCAAAATGACCTTGAACCTTGCAATTTTTTTTGAGTTTTTCACACATTTTTGCCACCCTTCGTGAGTTGAATGTGGTTGTTCTTTCTTAAAAATTTGTGTTTCAGTTTCGATCAATACCTATGACTTGAATAGTGCTCTCAATTGAACAAACATGAATGTACGGCTACGATAAGGCCAAATGAAGTTACATAGACAATATGTGAACTCTTTGCATCTCGTTGTGATTAGCCATATATCGAATTGATTCTCTAATAATGACCGTTGCACACTAGGAAAAGTGTGTCATCTTGTTTGACTTAAGTGTCGATGCCTTGTGTGATTAGCTTACTTTGAACCATGCATGAATAAACCCAGAATTTTCCCTGTTAGTCTGATTGATTTAGAAAGGTGTCCTCTTGATATGATCTTACACAACTTTAAAGAGTGTGAGCCAAATTTGACATATACATCTTTTGTGGCCTACACGTGAGTGTGTGAAACTCTTTTGAACAACCCTTGAACCTTACCTTTCTTTTGAAGAATCTTGATGAACCCTAGACCTTACTTAACCCACTACCTCTAATCCTCATAATTTGTGGTTTAGTGAATAGCCAACTTAGGTCAAAAGCCTAAGTTGCGGGTGTGGTGAAAAGGAAAAGAAGAAGACAAGAAGTGCAAGAAATGTCCCCCTTAACCCATGGTGTTGGAGAACAACGGAAACCCGTCAATCTAAAAAAAAACATGTGGAATAAATACAAATTAAATCGGGTTTCCAAGAAATCAATGGAGGTGAATAAAAAGATCACTGAGAAGCACTAGAAAAAGAATTGAAAAAGGTAAAGAAGGGAATGCCTTGAGAACACCACACCTCACGAGAATGAAAAAGTCATTGAGCCTAAATGACCATACCTTTGCACTCAGCACCATGACAAACCTTGAAAAGACCTTTTTGATCTTGCGTAAGAATATTCTAAAGTTGATTGGAAAATAAGGGAAAACATATGGGTGAAAACATGCATTGTGTTCCTCTGTTTGAGTGTGAGCGTTGCATCTGATTCCTGATCTTAAATTGATTAACCTATAGGTGTGAATATGGAATCATTCTTTGTGTGAGGGCATTTAGATACTTTTTGTTGAGCTTGAACTTGCACAAGTAGCAAGTATTGCGAGCATGAGAATCTTTGGTAGTGGTGTGTCACAACTTGAATCTTTGAATACACAGTTGATCTTCGCATAAGTAATTTGAGTCTTGTTGTGTATGTTCATGATTTAGTCTTGTGTAGCACTATTTGAGACTCTTTGTTGAACAACTGAACTTGAGTTTGTTTGAGGACAACTAAAAGTGTAAGTTGGTGGTGTTGATGAGTCCACAAATTAGACTCATTTAGGGCTTTATTTTGATAGAAATAGTGTCCTCACATGCTTATTTTATCTCAATAACTGATGAAAACTCTTAAGTTTCAGGTATTTGAAGTTCTATTGAAAGCATGGACACTTAGGCGCAAAAAGGAACAAAAAGTCTGAAAAGAACGAAGAAGCTGAAGCCTGAGCATTACCAAGCACACTTGGCGATTCGCCGAAGGGATTCACTCCGCCCTTTTTTCTAGTGCGCGAAGCCATGAAGAAGAAGGATCAAAAGGCTATGAAAGGAGCAGTCGGTACTCAGCCGAATATTTCTGCCAAGCAGTACTATACCGCTAAATGGTCCACAACGTGAAGATGCTAGAGGCAATCACGAATCGGCGATCAAACTGAATAAGGGTGAGTCGCCGAGTCATTGGGCGACATCGACTAACCTCGCCAAAAGATCCGCCAGCACTATTTTTTGAAGTCTATCAATACTAAACTTATTATTAATTTTAGAAGAGTCGAACATTTATTTTAATTTCCAGAATGGAATAGTACATTTTTGGATATTTTCTCTCAAGTTTGGAGAGGGTTTTCTGGGAGACTTGAAGAGAGAAGAATTTCATCTTCCCCAAGTTGGAAGTGGGTCTTCTCCATTCTTCTTACTTTTATTAAATCAAGGTTTGATTTCTTATACCCATTTGATTTTAGAATCATTTTAGGTGTATTTTGTTAATTCTTGATGTGTGCCTAAACCCCCCTATTTTTGAGGTGTGATTTAGCAAATATGTGTTGATATTGTTGTTGGGTCTTGCTTGTTGATATGTTAGATTTATTTTAATGGTGATTTCACCTAGTGGTTGTGGTTTAATTTAATGGGTTTGTAGTTGCAGATAAAAAACCACTGATGTGTTTTCGGTTTGCCCGAGAGGGACGTCGCGAAACCAAGACCACTAGACTGATGGCCTAATGAATGGGTCGACATGAGGTTCATCCCGAGAGGGTGAACCCTAGTCCTGTATCCTAACACTCATCTCTAGAGAGTGAGTGGGGTAAGGCGTAGGCTGGTCTTCAAGCGGCAAGTCAGTGTCCGAGAGGAACCCATTTGAAATGGGGTAAGTTGCCCAAAAGGGAACTTATTTCCATCAAAAGCTTAGCCTAGTCACTATTATTTTGTATTTCCTATCAAAAGCATGTCCCAATGATTTATCTCACCTTGTATTGCGGTTACACCTCAAGAACCTTCTCCCAAACTTGATTTTCTCGTTTACTTTTGATGTTTTTACTACTCGTGACAAAACCCCCAATTGATTGTTGACACTTTTGTCTCACCCCCTTTAATTTACAATGTTTTTGTTCGTTAATGTCTTTAGCTACGACTAATTAGAACTAAATTTTATTTTTTTATTAATTCTCAAAATCACTCCGTTGGCAAACTAACCCAACCTTCAGTTGGGTTACTATATTATCGACGATCATAGACACTTATACCGTAGGTTAGTGTCGTTGGTCACGATAAGCATCAAAATGGCGCCGCTGCCGGGGTGGTTTATACCCTCTATTGAGCGGTCGCGAAACCAAGACCACTAAACTGATGTTCTGGGGAGTGGGTCGACATGATGTTCAACCCGAGAGGGTGAACCCGAGTCCCATATCCTAACACTCAGCTCGAAAGAGTGAGTGGGGTAAGACATAGGCTGGTCGTCATACGGCAAGTGGGTGTTCGAGAGGAACCCATTGGAAACAGGGTAAGTTGCCCAATAGGGTACTTATTTCCATCTAAAGCTTAGCCTAGTCACTATTATCTTATAAATTTCCTATCGAAAGCATGTACCCAACGATTTATTTAACCTTGTATTGCGATCACACCCCAAGAACTTTCTCCCATACTTGATTTTTTTGTTTACTTTTGCTATTTTCACTACTTGTAACAAAACCCCCAATTGATAGTTGACACTTTTGTGTTACCCTCTTTAATTTACAATGTCTTTGTTCGTTAATGTCTTTAGCTACGACTACTTAGAACTAAATTTTATTTTTTTCTATTAATTCTCAAAACCACTCATCTGGGACACGACCCCAACATTTGTTGGGTTACTTTATTATCGACGATCGTAGACACTTGTACCGTAGGTTAGTGTCATTGGTCATGATAACCATCAAAATAGCGCCGCTGCTGGGGAGTGGTGTTATTTGGGAATTTTTAGATTACTAGAGTTTTTGTTCTTCTGAGTTGTAGTTTACTAATTTTACTTTTAGTTTTGTTCTTCGTTGAATTGTCCATTTAGATGAGCATGGCTGAGCATAGTAATGGCAATTTGGTTGAAATGAGCCAAGGAGTCCAAAAGGACCTCACGCTGATCGGATTGGCATCTCAGCTAAACGACTTGGCCACCAAAATCTAAGAGGTGGAAGTCCAATGTAACAACAAGGGGAGGTATGTAACCCTTCTTGAGCAGAGGAAGTCTATAGATGGGGTGGGGGGAATTGTGTCGAGGACAGACTTCAAAGGAATCTCCAAAAGATCACTAATCAAGATCGAGTGTTGGAAGAAATGAAAAAGAATATTGAAGTGTTGAATCAAATGATTGGATCTCACTCTAGATCAATCCAGCTAATCAGGTCACTCCTGAGTTTTGCAATGCCTCATCTCCACCCAAATGACATATTTGGGTCACCTAGTGACACTAGGGCCAACCCCAATAATGGAGAATGAGACAGAACTTGCGTCATGCCACAATGTAAAATAAGGTGCTTCTTGGGAGGCAACCCAAGGTTTTACTGCTTTTAATTATTCTGTACGAAAAATGGTGTGCTGATTTTGTAGGTTAAAGTGGAAAAGGGGTTGAAAAATGCAAGTTGGCGAGCCAAGGAGCCAGTGGGCAAATTGTCGAACCTATCAGCGATTCTGACTTATTCCACTGTTGGGACCCCAAAATAAGAGATTTTCTCTAAAACTCGACGAGGTAAGTATGTGTTCGGTGCGTCGCCGAGTTGATCGACGACGAGAGTAACGTCATCGAATGATCGAGAACTGAACGGTTATATAAAGGCAAAAGGTCAAATGTTTGGACTTCTCACTTTCCCTCGTTTCAGACTCCTCAAAATCACACCAGAGGTACTTTTTCTTAGATTTTTACCCTTTCATTAGAATTTTAGTTGGTAATTAGTGCTTGGGGTTTCGATCTCTTTCCTGCCTAGCGTTTCAAAAAGCAATTCGATCGGCATTAAAGGGTAGTCCATAAAACCCCGAATTTATCTTTAAAGTGTTTACACTCATTTGCAATTGTAGTATCAGGATGACGTGAGATGGGCTATGTGTAATTCGAACTTAGTTGCCTGAGATATTTTAATAGTCGAAAGCCTTGTTGTTTGTGCTTTAATTTAATTGAGATTGCAATGGGTGTTTCTTCATCTTCGTTATATTGGTTGGGTAACACCTATATTGCCCGCATTTGTTCTAAATAACGAAAATTTCTCAATGAATGTATTGGTGATGACATTCTTAAGGGTTATCGTTGTTAAATGGGAAAAATTTGGTAGGATCGGAAAAAGTCTGAGTATTCCGGGGTGATGGGAAGAGTGGGCCTTTTGTGAATTTCGTGTATGCATACTTTGATTTCGTTTCCAGGTATTGTAAAGTCGATTCTACGAAGTGGGTTGAAAAGTAGGAACGTTAAATCAGTCGATGAGCTGGGTTGAGCTCGCCAAACGATATGGCGGTTCACCTACTAGTCTTAGATCACCCTTCACTCATTCCATAGTGCTGAGAGATCTACAACTTTCGGCTGACACATCCGTGGTCACCGAAGGTAGTCGGCGACTCGCCAATAGGACATTAGACCGCCCTATGCATGCTCCATTTACCCTCTTTCACTGTATTTTTTGGTGGACAACTTCGTCATCACCGAAAGTAGTCGGCGTTTTTCCACTTAGACTCTTTCATCCCTAATTTTCCTAGATTTCAACCTAATCCCTTCGGTGAGTTCGACCTAGCTCGCCAAAGAGATTTGGCAATTCGTCGACTTATCCGCTGACCTTTCTGCTTCAGATTTTCTGTATTTTAGTTTGATTGTTCTTCTGACTAATCACAAACCTTTGCAGATATGGTACGCACAAACTTAAACGCGCCAGCTCAGAATAAGTCTAAGGGAATTACAATCAATGAAGGAGGATCACGCCCTTCACAGAAAATAAAGCAATATCTCCTACCGAGAGATAAAGGCAAACTAAATAAGCATATCGCTAGAAAAGGGTCAACTATTGAGCCAGATTTTTCTGAGCTGGAAGATGAACAACCCTTGATTCACCAACAGAATAAGCTCAGACATAGACCTCAATCAATACCTATCAGAGTTACATCAGCTGCAACTCCTCCCACTACCAAATCAGTGCCAAACCCTGCACCACCTTCAGTGGCCCCTGCGCTCTCCATAGCTCCATCTCCGCCCAGCCTGCAGAGCAGATTGGAAGGCGATCATTTATGAACCATTCTAGAAAAAACGTTATTATATGTGGAGGGTTTGGAAGGTAAGCATGCTGAGGTGCTTGACACGCTCAAGCATCATCAGTTCACTAGACCACGGGCCCATTATATCCCTTCCTGGATTTGGGAATTCTACTTAGCCTATGGGGAGTTGGACCCGAAAAATAAGAAAAAGGCTAGTGAGTTCCGACCGGTGAAGACAGCTGTGGATAGATGCAAGGAGGTAGAGTGTTACAACGAGCATATTAATATTGTACTAGGTCGACCGTTGTACTCGGTACAGCCCTACCAGGGTTTGCCTATCATTCCGTCCCTGGAAGATTTGAAGGGTTGGTTAGACCCGATGATTTCGGACATCACCCCGAGGTGGTTGGGTGCGGTAGATCCTATTGAGAAGAGGGATATGAACATCGCCTCCCGATACTGGTTTGGCTTAGTTAGCAGCACTATCATGCCATCACAGAACGAGTCCATTTTGCGTCATCCTAAGGCAGCTTCCCTTTGTTCTATCATGTCCAGAAGGCGGATTGACCTGGGACTCCTAGTTTCACAGAATATCGCTATGAGAGCCAAATAGACACAGACATCTCAACCTTTTCCTGTTCTAATCACCGAGTTATGTCAGCGCGCAAAAGTACCCTGGGACCCTGCCAGCGATATAACGGTCACCCCATCTTCTTCCATCGATATTTGGCATATAGAGGCCGAGTTCACATGAGAGGAGGTTGGCAGGAGGAGAACAACCCCAGAAGATAGCTCCCCAAAGGTTGATGTTGACTCATTGCCAACAGAGGCATCCTCATCTACTCCGCCTTCGGAGACATCAGGTATACCCGCTCATTCTTCCCCTTCACATACTCCAGGTAGATCCTCTTCCTCCCAACATACCAGAATCGCTCAGGGCATGATCCAAAAGATAGGACAGTTGGCCAATTCAGCTGATGTGAGAGGTACCCGACTGGAAAAGTCTGTTCCAGGGAAGATCAACAGGGCCATACTAGCAGCACTTACCCAACTTCAGACAGTTGTTGATGCCCTGACAGTGAGATTCATTGCTTGCTAGAGCAGACAAGGAGAATTCTCTGAGTTGGCAGCTTTAAAAGCAGAGATTGCGAGTTTAAGAAAGGATGTAGACTACCTTAAGTCTATTGAATTCACTTCACTAATAGAGAGGGCATATGATAAGGATGCTCCTTAGACCACCGTAGATGTGAAGGGGGATGACACAGCACATGAAGAGTCGGATGCAGAGACCGATAAGGAGTTCATATCAATGGATGCTGAGCAGACACAGGAAAGCAGAAATGAGGGCATATTCACAGACTTGCCAGATCTTATAGAGACGGTTGTGCAGTCGGTGTCACTCCCCGAGTCTATACCCTAGGCATGGCCGGCACTTGGAGACCATTGATGGCCCGAAGCGAACCCTTGTCATGGCTACTTAACTCAGCGAAAGACTTAACTCAACACAATATAAGTTCATAAAACAGCTTAAATAATAAAATTTGGCCAAAATGGCAACTTATGTCTCAAAATATAATATCTATAAATACATAAATAAGAGACTCAACTACTGTCTAACTGTCTATGAAGCCTATATAATACTGAGATGGATGTTGGGACAGACACCACAACATCTTAATAAAGAAAACAAAACTAGGAAAGCGACTAAACGAGTCCTTTGGAATGCAAGGAGGCTCACCACTTACTCTGGAGTGCTCGACTAGATCAATGACGGGCTGGATGCTCATTATGGTTACTTGCGTCTGCATCATAATAAGATGTAGGCCAACTGGCATCAGTATATTGAATGTACGAGTATGCGAGTTGGAATGCTAAACAACAACTTAAGCTTGAAAGGAGTAAAAAGGAACACTTACCTTAGCTCTGTACAACTCATGAATAACTGAACTCAATATAAAGCAATAAGACACATGCAATATATATATAAAGCTTGTAAAAAAGTGTAAACAACTTAGTTCGTTAAAGATAAAGCAATAAAAAACTCAACTTTACTGATATATAAAAGTAATATAACTTTTGTGGGAGATTCTTTAACCGACAACCACCACTATGAGCCCTAGTGATGGTACAACATTTTACCTCACGTTGCCCATTGACCATCTTATACCTCGCCGTGATATAGGACCTTACTTAACTTAGTGGATCCAGTAGCTTAAGCTACGTGATCATCTAAAAAGTATGACCTTTTAAATCCCATGTTGGCTATATGGTTCTTATGGAAAGTTGAGTTAATATGAACTCCCGTTCCTAATTTGGTGCTCAATACTACTCCCCAAATATACTTTAGGTCATATGTGTTTTAAACACCTCTTTATTTAGTTTGAGAAAATTGCTCAAAGTTTATCCTAAAGGGTCTCTTGGAATCGATGTTCCCTTTACTGAAAACTAGCCCAAAGGCTCTTTTTGAAATCATAGTTCCTTTCTTGCTCAAATGTGAAAACACTTATAAACATCTTTGGGAATACTTAGTTCCCTAATAGCTTTTGAGGAATCAACTCAACTCTTTACTCTTTGCTTTACTTGAAACTTGAGCCTTAAAATGAAGTTTAAAAGTTAAATAAAGACTCTCGAAAACTTTAAGAAACTTTGCTTTGACTTGCTTCTTAACTTCTAAACTTGACTCTTTACTTCTTTGACTTTGATCTTAACTTTCCTTGAATTGGATTATGGATTCAAGGTTCATGATCTCATGTTTATGGACGATTTCATGATGTTTATATGTACATTAGCGTGTTAGAATCAACTAGGAAACATAGGTACATCACTTAGGAACTAGTACGAAAAGGTGGGGAATGAATGGGGAGAATTGGCATCCTTAGTGCTCTGAGAGGCGCGGGGCGCCACCCCTCAATATTCAGAGACCAGTCTGGGGCGTGCTGGCTGGCACGGCGCCCCAACGGTGAACATTCAGAGACCCTTTTGGGGAGCGCTGGTTAACACGACGCCCCACGCCTATACCTAGGTGTTTGATGACTTTGTTTCTCCGTTTTTCATCTCTAAACCCTCAAAACTCTAATGGTTCTTTCCCCAAACACTTACGATCATTAGTACCTCAATACCCATTAGATTTAACTTCGAAAAACAACCCATAAACACGAATCAAATCAACACTAGGAATTCTACAATCAACCAACAAGAATTCAACAATGTTCTTCACGAACTTCACTTTTTAACATGTGAACAACCCAAAATCGCAGAATTGAAACAAGTTGGTGTGTGGGTGAACTAAACCATCACTAGAAGATCTCGCATACCTTAATAGGGATCACCCCCGATGAATTCCACTTCCAACGCTTGACGTTCTTGGCGAAATCTTGGCTTTTCTCCCTTTCTTTCTTCTTTTCTCTTTTCTACAAGCCCTAAGCGTATTTCTCAATTCTCCAAACTGACTAAGTTATGTTTTTACCACAATAAGTCCCTAAAAACGAATTAGGAAATCAATTAGAGGAAATACTACTTTGCCCTTCCCTAAATCCAGATTGGGACTTTCCTCAATCCAACAACCTAACTTCCAATAGGCATATCTCACTCATACGATGTGGAAATCGTGCAAACTTGGCGGCGTTGGAAAGATCTTCCCCAGGGCTTTCCAACCATATCAAGAACTACTCCTAAATCATCCTAAGTCATGTTTTTAACCAAATGTAAAAACAACTTAGGAAATTAATTAGACAAAAGACTAATTTTCCCTTCCCTAAATCCGGATTGGGACTTTCCTTAATCCAACAACCCAACTTCTGACAAACATATCTCACTCATACTATGTTGAAATCGTGCAAAATAGGCGGCGTTGGAAAGATATTCCCCAGGGATTTCCAACCATATCAATAACTACTCCTAAATCATCCTGAGCTAGGAGTTATAGGCGTTTGAAAATGACCAAATCTCACATTTTTAACTTGGACAAAAATTTCCAGATTTCCACATGTTTTTTAAAAAAAGACTATTTCCAATTATAAGCTTTTTCCTAGTTATTTCAAATTGCGAGATGTTACAGCCGGTGACCCAGACATTGCAGGCTGAGACGTCCACAGCATCTCCTAGCGGATCTGGCACTTCTATTCAGTCTGAGACTACTCCGGGTAATGATACCCATACACAAACTGCTCCATCAGCCACTGAGACCCCGACAGAGAGTGAGACTTCATAGACAGGACCTTTCTTCTTCCCCTCTCTATCTTTCTTTACTTGGCTTTTTGGATTCTGTATGATTTGCATTTGAGGACAAACACTTTTATTTGTGGTGGGGTGAGGTTCACCTTTTGTGTACTATTTGGGATTTATGTTTAGTATATATTTGGGCTGTTCTATTTTTAATTGTATTTTAAAAACTGCTTTGCAATTTTTTGAGCTTGTGGCACCGTTTCCGCTTATTTTTAATTGCAAAATAACTTTGACCCTTCCGAAATTTTTTGAGTTTTTCGCACAATTTTGCCACCGTTCGTGAGATGAATGTGGTTGTTCTTTTGCAAAAAATTGTGTCTCGGTTTCGATCAATACCGACGACATGAAAAGTTCTATCAATTGTACGAACATGAATGTACGGCTACGATGAGGCCAAATGAAGTTGCATAGACAATATATGAACTCTTTACATCTCGTTGTGATTATCCATTTATAGAATTGAATCTCTTGTAATGACCGTTGCACACTAGCAAAAGTGTGTCGTCTTGTTTGACTTAAGTGTCGATGCCTTGTGTGATTAGCTTACTTTGAACCATGCATGAATAAACCCAGAATTTGCCCTGTCAGTCTGATTGATTTAGAAAGGTGTCCTCTTTATATGATCTTATGCAACTTTAAAGAGTGTGAGACAAATTTCACATATACCTCTTTTGTTGCCTACCCGTTAGCGTGTGAGACTTTTTTGAACACTCCTTGAGCCTTACCTTTCTTTGGAAGATCCTTGATGAACCCTAGACCTTACTTGACCCACTACCTATAATCCTCTTTATTTGTTTCTTAGTGAATAGACAACTTAGGCCAAAACCCTAAGTTGGGGGTGTGGTGAAAAGGAAAAGGAGAAGTCAAGAAATGCAACAAAAGTCCCCCTTAACCCAAGGTGTTGCAAAACAACGAAAACCCTTCAATCTAAAAAAAAATCACATGTGGAATAAATATAAATTAAATCAGGTTTCCAAGCAATTCATGGAGGTGAACAAAAAGATGACTTAGAAGCACTAGAAAAAGAATTGAAAAAGGGAAAGAAGGGAATGCCTTGAGAACACCACACCTCAAGAGGATGAAAAAGTCACTGAGCCTAAATGACCATACCTTTGCACTCAGCCCCATTACAAGCCTTGAAAAGACCTTTTTGATCTTGAGTAAGCCAATTCAAAAGTCGATTGGAAAATAAGGGCAAACTTGTGGGTGAAAACATGCATTGTGTTCCTCTTTTTGAGTGTGAGCATTGCATCTGATTCCTGATCTTAAATTGATTAACCTATAGGTGTGAATATGGAATCATTTTTTTTGTGAGGGCATTTAGATACTTTTTGTTGAGCTTGAACTTGCACAAGTACCAAGTATTGCGAGCATGAGAATCGTTAGTAGTGGTGTGTCACAACTTGAATCATTGAGTACACAGTTGATCTTCGCATAAGTAATTTGAGTCTTGTTGTGTATGTTCATGATTTAGTCTTTTGTAGAACTATTTGAGACACCTTGTTGAACGGCTGAACTTGAGTTTGCTTGAGGACAAACAAAAGTGTAAGTTGGAGGTGTTGATGAGTCCACAAATTGGACTCATTTATGACTTTATTTTGATAGAAATAGTGTCCTCAAATGCTTATTTTGTCTCAATATCTGATAAAAACTCTTAAGTTTTGAAGTTTTATTGAAAGAATGAACACTTAGGCGCCAAAAGAAACAAAAATGCTGAAAAGAACGAAGAAGCTGTAGCCTGAACATCGCCAAGCACACTTGGCGATTCGCCGAAGGAATTCACTCCGTCCTTTGTTCCAGTGCGTGAATCCCTGAAGAAAAAGGATCAAACGGCGATGAATGGAACAGTCGGAGATTCGCCGAATATTTCCGCAAAGCAGTGCTATACCGCCCAATGGTCCAAAACGTGAAGATGCTGAAGGCAAGCACAAAACGGCGATGAAACAGAAGAAGGGCGAGTCACCGAGTCATTTGGCGACATCGACTAACCTCGCCGAAAGATCCGCCAGCACTATTTTCTGAAGTCTATAAATACTAAACTTATTATTAATTTTAGAAGAGTCAAACTTTTATTTTAATTTCCAGAATAGAATAATACTTTTTGGGATATGTTCTCTCAAGTTTGGAGAGGGTTTTAAGGGAGACTTGAAGAGAGAAGGATTTCATCCTCCCCAAGTTAGATGTAGGTATTCTCCATTCTTCTTCCTTATCTTAAATCAAGGTTTAATTGCTTTTACCCATTTGATTTTAGTATCATTTTAGGTGTATTTTGAAATTTCTTGATGTGTGGCTAAAAAAAGCCCATTCTTAGGGTGTGATTTAGCAAATATGTATTGATATTGTTGTTGGGTCTTGCTTGCTGATAGGTTAGATGTATTTTAATGGTGATTTCACCTAGTGGTTGTGTTTTAATTTAATGGGTTTGTAGTTGAAAATACAAAATCACCCATGTGTTTTCGGCTTGCCCGAGAAGGAGGTCGCGAAATCAAGACCAGTAGACTGATGGCCTAAGGAGCGGGTCGACGTAAGGTTCATCCCGAGAGGGTAAACACTAGTCCCATATCCTAACACGCAGCTCAAGAGAGTGAGTGGGGTAAGGTGTAGGCTGGTCTCCATGCGGAAAGTGGGTGTCCGAGAGGAACCCATTTGAAACGAAGTAAGTTGCCCAAGAGGGAACTTATTTCCATCTAAAGATTAACCTAGTCACTATTATCTTTTAAATTTCCTATCTAAAGCACGTACCCAACGATTTATCTGAACTTGTATTGCGGTCACACCCCAAGAACTTTCTCCCATACTTGATTTTCTTGTTTACTTTTGTTGTTTTTACTAATTGTGACAAAACCCCCATTGCTAGTTGACACTTTGTGTCACCCCCTTTAATTTACAATGTTTTTATTCGTTAGTATCTTTAGCTATGACTAATTAGAACTAAATTTTATTTTTCTATTAATTCTCAAAACCACTCCCTTGGGACACGACCCCAACTTTAGTTGGGTTACTATATAATTAAAGATCTTAGACACTGGTACGTAGGTTAGTGTCGTTGGTCACGATAAGCATCAAATGGCGCTGCTACCGGGGAGGTATATACCCCTCTTGAGCGGTCACGAAACCAAGACCACTAGACTGATGGCCTAAGGAGTGGGTCGAAATGAGGTTCAGCCCGAGAGGGTGAACCCTAGTCCTATATCCTAACACTCTCCTCGAGAGAGTGAGTGGGGTAAAGCGTAGGACGGTCTTCATGCGGCAAGTGGGTGTCCGAGAAGAACCCATTTGAAACGGGGTAAGTTGCTCGAGAGGGAACTTATTTCCATCTAAAGCTTAGCCTAGTCACTATTATCATGTAAATTTCCTATCGAAAGTATGTACCCAACGATTTATCTCAAATTGTATTGCAGTCAAACCCCAAGAATTTTCTCCCATACTTCATTTTCTTGTTTAATTTTGCTATTTTTACTACTTGTGACAAAACCCCCAATTGATAGTTGACACTTTTTTGTCACCCCCTTTAATTTACAATGTTTTTGTTCGTTAATGTCTTTAGCTACGACTAATTAGAACTAAAATTTATTTTTCTATTAATTCTGAAAACCACTCCCTTGGGACGCGACCCCAACCTTTATTGGGTTACTATATTATCGATGATCATAGACACTCGTACCGTAGGTTAGTGTCGTTGTTCACGATAAGCATCATGATCTTATAACATTTCAAGCTGAGCAGTCAACCTAGCAATGTGTTTGTCAGGCTTTTGGTTCATTTCTTCTTGTTTCTTAAATTCCCCAAATGTGGAAGTCGCTAAAAATCATCACTAGTATACCAAGCTTTGTTGATTTTTATCATCTAATCAAGCAAACTCGTTGCTTCACTAAATGGTTGCTTAATGGTACCCCCTCGTACAAGATGATCAACCAATTTCTTATTCACAATATCAAGAATTTGGTAAAATTATTGCAACAATAGCTCATCTGGAGAACCATGTTTAGAACATTGTAACAATAAATGCTTGAAATGAATCCAAGCTTTATGTGGATGTTCCCACTCATTCTTTTAAAATTTTGAATGTTTTTTCTCAACTTTATAACTTTGGACGGAGGAAAGAACCTCTCAAGGATAGTTTCAACCAATTCCTCCCATGAGGAAATGGACTTCCTTGGAAATTCAGTCAACCATCTAGTTGGCTTCCCCATTAGAGAGAAGGGAAATAACCTCATCCACATTGACTCCTGTGAGATACCTTTAACTGAAAAACAAGTTCCACACATATGCAAATTTATGGAGATACACATTAGGATCTTTGTGCTCTATACCCCCAAACAATCCTCCCGCCTTGATGAGCTTTAACATTGGTTTGGTTATGAAAAATGGGATACCCTTGTACACCGGTGGTAAAAAAATTGCTCCCACTTCATTGGTGGTATAAGAAACAACCTCATCTTGTCTTCTAACATCATTATCTTGCCCATGCCAACTAGAATCGTAGTCATTATGTGTATTAATTATTACACCTACCAAGATATCACAACAGGAAATCCAAGTGTAAGACTGTTCAACTACAAAACAAATTAATATGCAAATTACTTCTTAAAAAAATTCCTAACAACCATTCCTCGGTAGCTGCGCCATTTTTTATAACACTCAAATCATCCTCAAAACTAATCAAAAGAGTGAACGGTCATCGTCAATAAAAAACACCCAACTAAGAGCCGGGATTGAATCCCACAAGGAATGGTATACGGTTAAGAACTTTATTAGAGATTTAACAAGCAATTAATTCCAATGAACTTGAAGCAACAAATGGGTGGAGAAGTCCACGAACTTTAACAGCACTAGTTTAGAAACCCTATTAACAATATTGAAACAATCGAGGATTCACGAAACTAATGGACTTTAGGGGTTTGTAGGTTGAATGTTTAATTTACTTGCGGTATTGTAGAATTGCTCATTTCAACTAATTAATTACAAATAAGCTAGGTCATCATAATAGATGCTAATATTCTTTCGATATCAAAGCATCCTTGCATAGAATCTCCTCCCGATCTCTTCTATATGTCATTCAACACAACCCAAAACTTTAGATCAGCAACCAAGTAACCTAACTACAGCTATTGAACAAATTACCCACTTATATTGGTCTCTTTTGAGCATCATTACAAGATCAAAACTAGAATTAAGTTGACCACCTTAATTCAGTAACCAATCACTCGGAAATCAGTCAAATCTATTATTAACAACCATAAAAAAGAGTAATTCAAAAAATCCACTAAATTAAATCAATACTCAACCCCATAATCACATCAAAGTGTTTGGGATTTTAGCCACTCATTGCAAAGTGTAAATAGCTTATACCATGCAAGAAATTAGCGATGTGTAGCGTGATTGAGTATTTAGTAATACTCAATGGACCGTAGCTAGCCCAAATAATCCCAAAGAGTATCAAGTCACCCCTCAAAGCAATCAACTCAGTTGAGCTAGCGTCGCTCTTCTCCCTAGACTCTATCCTAGCCATGAGGTTATCTAACCTCTTCCCATACGATGCCAATGTGTTTTGATATTGAACCATATGTCCTGTAAAGGGTAGTAGTTCATCCTAAATGGCCCTCTCAATGAACTTGGGTATCTCTATCTCTACCCTCGCTACTTGTGCATTCGCAGACCAGGCAAAGTTGCCCATTTGGAATATCATGTCCTGGGTCAAGAGAAGTTGGGATACGGGGTCAGGTGCAATAGTTGTGGAGGTAGAAGGCGCAGAAGAGGATTGAGGGGTACTTGGTGGCTCTACAGAAGGACCGGCCACCAACCTTAAGTGTATGAGGGTCCACTACATGGGTAGTATAAGGTGGTGGTGTCTTTCTTCGAGCTGCATAATCTCTCAAATAATCTGCCTCAATCCTCCGAATATCATTAGAGGAGAAGGAGGTATTTTGGATATCTCTCCTCTACCTAAAGGCACTCCCACAGCCTCACATAGATGTGTGATCAAGAAGAGTAAGGGGAGAGAGGAATTATCCTGATGAGCTCTCACCAGAATCTCCTCATTAATAATCACATCAACATAGATCTATGTTTGATCAATGATGTTGTCAACTACGACATCCTTTGAAGGCGGAAGAATAGACTCATTCTGGGATGGCATGAGATTGTTGCTAGTGAAGCCGAACAAATATTTGGAGGTGATGTTCATATCTTTCTTCTCTATCCATTCTCCATTGCTCCATGAACCATCCATAGAGGAGAGATATCAGAAATAAGAGGTGACAAGCATCCCTTGAGTGCATTTAGGCATTGTTTCATGTGGAGCCTGTAGTAGTAGTTATTGTCACCCTTAGTACCCAATATCTGATTTATTTTACCCACATGGCATGGTACCATCTTGCCACGAACCTCAACCCCTTCCAACAGCTTCCAAATTGTTCCATTTCTTTTCTTTGGAAAAGCCTTTTCTTAGGCCGCATAGAACTCTTGTACCCACGCCAGCACATAAGGAGGTCAAACTCTCATGAACCTTTCGAACCCATGAAATTTGATTGTTTCCCAGATGTCGGGGTAGTCACTCATAACCCCATCAATAGAGAGTTGTATCTCCTCAAGAATCGTGGATTCACTAGCTACTTTGAGCCTATTGAGTGCTCTTGGAGCTATTATAGGGAGAACTCGGGATGCACTCCAATTTGAGATTGGGTTTGATGCCAACTTGGACATTATGTATGTCCTCTTCTTGGCTAGTTTTCTTCTTTGGTTTCTCACTCACACGTGTAAAAGATCGCGGAGTGGCTTGTTGTTGGGGAGATTTAGAGGGCTCAGTGTTAGTAATCCCCTTATTCCTTTTCAAAGGGGGAGGAAAAAGATACTCTCTCTCAAACTAGCAATTGGAGGTCACAACTCTTTTTTTTTCCTTTCTAGCCATTTCCTGCAAGGCACAAAATTAAAAACATAGATCAGGTGAAGGTTAGTTGAAATCAAACTCAAAAACAAACACAGTTCAAAACCAGTTCTGAGGCTCGTCGACTAGGAAGATGATTGACCTAACAGGCTAGGTGTGCTCGCCGAAGTTGACAAATCACATTTTAATTCAACTTAGGCATGAAGGGAGGTGTCATCCAACTCGGTGATCCGCCAAGTTGGTTTCGGCAGGCTAAGACAAGTCCATTAAAAGTGACAGTGCTCAACTAAAAGGGACCGGCACAAAGAGAGATCTACCTTAATTAAGAGATTCACTAAAATACATGGAAAATCACACTTCACCCAAATTCAATTTAAGAAAAACCCAGCACATTCAATGACTCAATTTAAAATTTTAACCTTCACAATCAATTTAAACAATTTCATGCACTAAATCAACTATTCTAACTCATGGGCATAGTTCAATCATCAACATTTAGCAAGACCTAATCAAACCTGACATCCAAACAATAATATAATATGAGACCTAGAACATACACATCAAGTTAAGCAAAAATATTAAAGAAAGCCTCAATAACCAAGAATAAAGATAACCACTAAGCACAAAATCGAGGGAAAGGGGTCTCAAATTTAGAAGCAAACACCACAATGAACTCCAAGAACAAAATCCACAAAAATGAGGTGACACAAGTAAAGAACAAGGGATAGGGGAGTTTGGGAAGTGAAAGATATCAAAAATATGAAAGGTTGCTTTTTTAAAACTTGAAAAGACTCTTGGCCCTTTTATTTCAGGCGCACTTGGTGATATGCGAATAACGTCACCGAATGCATTCGATGAATCACCGAAGGAACTTAAGCTCACCAATAATGCCTGAAAAACTTTCAAACATGATAGACAATTTGGTGGATCCGATGTAGTTTGCCTACTGTGATTGGGCAAATCACTGATTTGGTCCCTAATTGCCAAAGTTGACATTACAATATTTCAAAATTCTTGGCTTAAAGAGAAAATATGAAGATGTCCTCCCAATCATCTCGTCGCATTACCGACTAGGTACTTTCATCGGTTCTGCATCCTTTCAACTTTTCAACTTCATTTCAACCTACACTCACAACACCCATTATTGAAAGCACTAAAATAAACGTCGGTTGCCTCCAAGAAGTGCCTTATATAATGTCGTGGGACGACACAAATATTACTCATTAACAATCAATTTTGGGATTTGGGACAATGTCACTAGGAAACTTTCCTTTTCGCCTTGGATTTAGATAGATGGAGATCTGACACATTTGAGTTTCCATCTACTTGATTGATACTGGGAAGTAACCAATTGAGTCAAAGTGGAAAAATCATTATTAAAATCATTCAACACTTATTGAACCCTTCAACCTTATTGAAGATCTTTGTAATCATATCCTCGGTTAGGTTTCCCTCCGGTTCACCTGATTCCTTTGGTTTAGGACGATCATGAGGTGGGACATGCCTATCTTTTTCAGCTTTCCTATCTCTCCAATTGCCACCTCGATCTCTGTAATCTCTGTAACAATTATCTCGATCATTGTTCCAACTTTGGTTTGCACCCTATCTATGATAGTTAGGATGAGAACCACACAATTGATTTCCCATGTAATTGACCTCTTTGTTGTACAATGCCTCAAACTTGGCATCTTTCGGACACTGCCCACTACTTGTTCAAACTGTATTTACCATTTTCAATCCACCAGCCATGAAATGTGTGGATAGAAAATCAAGTTGGATCATAATTTTAGCCATGTTGTGATCACGCTCATGATCCTTTTCCATTGGTTCCTTGCTCATGACCCATAATTGAGAAGATACTTGATCCTCTCTTGTATGCCATGCTCGCTTTACTTTAGTCATATAATCTAACAACAATGTTGCCATATTGAATAGTTTTCACATCAGCTCACCTTGAATAAGTTCATCAGCCAAGCCCTTGTTGAGTAAATTAAAGCTAAAATAAAATTATTGCAAATAGAAATTGTCTGGAGCACCATGTTTTGGACATTGTAGAAGCAATTTTTGGAACCACAACCATGTCTAATAAAGAGGTTCACTTCCCACTCTTTTGAAGTTCTAGATGTTGTCCCTAAGCTTGAACATTTTTAGGGAGGACATAATTTATTTAGGAAAGGTCCGGTCAACACCTCCCAATGAGTGATAGAATCATTAGGCAACTCAACCAACCATCTAGTAGCTTCTCCAGATAAGGAGAATGAGAATAATCTCAGCCGAATAGATTCTTATAAAATGTTTGTGAAGAAGAACGACTCACAAATATCCACAAAGTTTTGAATCTGTTCATGAGGATCCTCATGATCTAAGCCCTGAACATTTTTGTCATTTGGAGAAGTTGTAGCATTGTATCGGTTACATGGAACATTGCCTCCATGTTGTGGGCAGTAACGAGATAGCTCCATTGGTTGCAATTACATTCATGTGCATGTCATTCCAGTCACACCATTTGATCATTTTACCCGTAGTGACTAGCGTCATCACTACCATTATTACTCATGTTTATACCTACAAATAGGCAACACAACACACCAACAAACAATCTACTACAACTCAACAAGTTTACAAACTAACTTCACTAATTGGATTTCTAATCACCGTTCCTCGACAGCGGCTCCATTTTTTTATAACACTCAAACTATCCTCAAAAACAAGTAAGAGAATAAACGGTTGTTGTAAAAATATCCAACAAAGAGTCGAGGACGAATCCCATAAGGAATGGTATAATAATAAGAATTAAACAAGAAAATTAAGAATGCAGACCTATTCATTGTAGCACGTTAAGACAAATGGGTGGATGATTCCACCAAATTTACTAAAATAGTTTGTGGAGTATAAAGTGTCAAAATTAAATTAAACTAAAAGTTAGAAATTCAAGCAATTAGGAAGTAATCTAGGGATGCGGGGGTTGGAATTGATGTCACATAAAGGGAAAATGTGTTGCTCGATAGTATTAAACAATCTTGGATTGGTTGAATCATCTTCAATGATACTAATTTTCTTTTGATCTCATAGTACCAATTCATATAATATCCTTTCGGTCTCATCTATGTGACTAACAAATCAACCCATTACCTTACAAAATCTCTCTTTTTAGCAAATTTGGGCAAATAGATTTGAACCATAATCTCTCTTTTGACCAAACCATAGAAATCAAACCTGAATTGCATGTATTAAGCTAATTACCCACTCAAATTGATATCTTTCGAGCATCAATAGGAGATCGAGAATAGGATTAAGTTTGAAACCTTAACACATCAATTAACCCAATGCTATTTAGCCTAAATCCATGAATGAACATTAATAAAATAGAGAAAAATACAATACTTATTACATAAATCAACACCCAACCCCATAATTGCACCCCTAAATTGGAGTTTTAGCCACACGTCATAAAAAGTAAAGAAATTATACCTATGCTCATAACAGTCTTGGATGTGATGAAATTAAGCAATTATAATCATCACCCACTTTGATTTCAACTTCAAATTATCAATTCGAAGCCTGAAATTTAAAACCCCAAAAATAAAAATGTTCTTCACAAGGTAAAAAGTCTCATACAAAACTCTCAATGTCAAAAACTACAATGCCAAAAAGTTCTCTTCCAAAAGCTCTGAAAAACTATCTATTTCCTCTCTCATTTGGGTTGTTTATAGTTTTCTAAGATTTGGCTCAAAACTTGTTGCGTGACCAAATCGGTGACATTAGTCGGGCTCGCCAATCAAGATCATCGGATTGTTGTTTGTGCCTTAGCTCACCTTTATTTTCCTTTAGGCTTCAAGTGTTTGAACATCAGTTGGTGAACTCGATGGAGTCTTTCTTTCATATTTGGAGGTTTGCCGATTACCACATTTGTTCATCTTTTAAGCCTTCATTTTTTCACCAAAGTCCTGTCACCTTCGCCGATGGTCATGTTGTTCTCCCTTTGTCTTCGGTGGATCGCCATTTAACTTTTTAGATCGTCAACCTGCCTTGAACATCTTCAACTGTGAGCACTGCCACTTGTGTGAGGTCAAGACATTTGGGTGATCCGACCTTTTGGTTAGACAACTACGAGTGTGCAGCTTCTACTTCTTTAATTGTTTTTGGCTTTTCTTTCATGTATTCATACATGCCTTGTCCTTTAGTTTTCATCAACAAAATATCATAAGAATAGGGTATAATTAGGCATTGAGGACAATAATTATTAAATTAAAAAGGCCTCAAATGAGTGTAAATCTACCACTCACTACATATTAGGAGGGGTAAAATGGTAATTTTACAAAATAATTATAAAAATGACAGACCAAGTCATTACATGGATATATTATCCAATTTCAAAATAATGTGCAAATGAACTTAATTGACTTCCTACTTATGTAGGAACAAAAGCTTCCACGTAAGTTACTTGCAAGTTACCTATTTTATTGGAAGCTTGTCTGATTGCAAGCTTCTCCGATTGTAAACTTATTCAATAAATTGTGTAATGAAAATCTACAATACGGTCTATTTATAGCATCTTCATCATGGTTTTGTGCTGTTTGAATTTCTAGAAATCAAATTCATAATTTTCATACATTTTATCACATCATCAAAATCAAGGACTGTGAAAGAAAATTAAATATATTTTTAACAACAGCATACCAGTATAGTCCAACGAAGTGGGTCCAGGTATAGTGTACCTCTACCTACACTCTCTACCTCAAAGGTATGGAGGTTCTTTATTATAAACCCTCGACTCAGGCAGAAACAATCTAGAAAAAAATAGAAGTACAATAAAAACATAAAACAACAAATAAAATATAGTAGTAGAATAGAAACTATAACAAAATAATCTTCTAATCATGGTACAAGGAATCAAAAGAAAAATCTGAAGGACAAGAAAAATAACATGATCACTAATATGACCAGACAAAAAGATAACATACTGCTACCTACTAACCTACGACGCCCTAATCTAAAATCTCCACGCCCTTCTATATAAGGTCATGTCCTCGATAAGCTACAATTTTTTCATGCCTCATTTGATCACCTCACTCAATGCTTTTATGGTCTACCCCTGCCTCTCCTGAAAGCATCCAAACTCATGTGTAGCTTCTCTATTTCACGTGCCCCAACTGCCCTCGTCTTATCTTTTACTGAATCCATTACCATCTTTTTTTTAGATATTTTCATTTTTAATCTTATCTCACATACTATGCTCACACATTCATCAGAACATCATCATTTCTACAACTTTCGCCATCTGAATGTGAGAGTTTTTGATTGGCTAACATTCCTCCCATACAACATAATTTTTCTAACCACCAAACTATAAAACTTGCATTTATGTTTTGGAGACACCTTCTTATGCTTTTAATACAAATTATCTCAATTATAGTTCTAAATTTGTAAAAACAAAGTCTTAAATTTATGTGATTATGACATGTAGACTTTTATGCTTTTTCCTATGACATCTTAAAGCAAAGGGAGGGAAGAGAAAGGTACCAAGAAGCGCAAGTTAGGTGGGTATGGTGCAGGATAATAAAGAACTCAACATATTTCCATAATTTTCAAAAATTATTTAATGCCAAAACGAACGGTTTGTTGTGGACATTTCACAAAACAAAATATTTATAGTAAAAAAACAAACAAAAATTCCTACATTATTCCATCTCCTTCCTTTCCTCTTTGTTTTCCATTTTCTCCTCCATTGTGAGAACAAATTCATACCAGAAATAAGTCAAAAAGTTGAATCGAAGCAACCCTAAATGGGGTTTTTATGTAGATTTTAAAATTAGAGGTAAATTGATTGATAAAATGACGGGATCCTTATTTTGCAATTTCCAGATAAATCAAGGATCTTTTCATTCGTATCATTCTTCTCTTCTTTAATTTTTTTCCAAAATAATTTCTCTTTTTTTTATTTATTTAACGATTTTCTTGCAACTTTATAGGTTCTTTAACCAATGTTTTATTTTCTTCAAATAATTTAGTAATAAATTCATTTCTCATTATTCTATCTAGTATACGATGAAATAGGTTAGAACAATGCAAATATGATTAAAAATATCTGACCCAGATGAAATTGAGTGATTTTTTTTATATTATAGAGGAAATTCCTTTCATTTTAACATTTGGGGGTGTGGATGTATTGGTTTTTAGTCATCGATTAAGAATAAAACTAACTTATATAATGTTGCTCAATTTGGGCATTGGTGGAATTATCTTTTTCCATGTGACCCTTTATTTGATCATATATAAATTGTGGTTGATTTTGTTTCCAAGAGCTATTAATTTGGGTTGTTATTTTTTGTTTAATATAGGACAACCTTTGATTTTTTTTGAGTGAAATGGATTAGCTGACAATGGACAATTAAATTTGGGAAGCTACGTTATCTTTGAAATTAATAAAACACATATTTTTATGAAATTTGAAGGGACCGAACAATGTTGTCTAAAGGTAAACATCAATCGGTCCCACTGTCTGTATTGCTGAAGCGGGAACTAGCCCAAGAGAAGATTGAAAGACCCGATATTTCTCATGGTCAAGCTAATCAGATCAAGAAAGGAGAAGACTTCACCTTCCTCAAGACCGAATGCCAACGGGTTTTGGGAGATGAAGTCACTACCTTTTCGGTTTTTGGGGTACGTTATTATGTTTCTATCTTATGATTTTTACGAAATGTTTTTATTTTCTATGGTGTAATGAAATTTATCATATTGGATGTTATCTTTAAAATTCTCAATAGTGTTTTTTATCACCTAATGTTGTCATCCTTTCCTTAGGTTAACAAATTGTTACATTGAGCCATAAATTTCATGTTTACCTTTGATATGTTATGTAGTATCCTATATGTTTGAGAAAACTAGCCATGGTGCCAAAATTTGTTGTTTTCCCCATTTCCCTTTCCTTAACTTATTTTCTATGTAGAATCAACAGTTATTTCAAGATTCTGGAGAAATACTTTAATTTCCCTTTTAAAAGTTATTGCACGGAAAATATAATTTTTGCAAACAATGCACTGTTGCGTTATATTTTCACCTACGAATTTTGCATGTTTGACCTAAAAAATTTATTCTTGACAAATTGTTAAATATATGTAGTCACACGTCCTCTTTTTTGTATTAATATAATTATTGTCATTTATATTTTTTTCATTCCTTTTCTAGTTATTTGATGGACACAATGGGTCGGCAGCCGCTATATATACTAGAGAGAATCTATTGCAGAATGTATTGAGTGCTATTCCCGCAGACCTTAATAGATATAAGTGGGTTGCAGCATTGCCTAGGGCTTTGGTTGAAGGATTCGTCAAGACAGACAAAGAATTCCAAGAAAAAAGTATTAGTTTTTTCTATATATAAGGAAGCTACTATAAATCTTAACATGAAGTTGCCATGATGTCACGACTCAAAAATGAGGTCATGGTAGCACCTACTAAATCCTACCAATAGGTATGTCAACCATTATTTCAAAACAAACGATGATGGGCCTACGGAGCAAAAGAAGTAGAACAAAGCATAATAAGATAGTTCAAAGAAAAAGCAATGGAAATAAAAAGAATATATATATATATATATATAT
>JAJOOH010001812.1:0-32513 GCA_029582605.1 Solanum gracilifrons | reverse complement strand
TTTGTATTTTACCTTTCAAAGTCAGTTTGTATTTCAAATTAAGAGAGTATTTCTTTTGTATTCACAACTTTATATTCAATCTCACTTTGTATTTATAACTTTGTATTTTCATCTCACTTTTGTATTCATATATTGTTGTATTCAACATATAGTTCATCATCGATTAGTTACATTAACTTAATGGGATACAAATTATTGTATGCATTCAAACAGAAAAAACAACTACTAAACTAAAAAAATAATAATTTCATTCATTATACATTATAATTTGGATACAAAACATCCGAAAAAAGCAATAAATCCCAATGGATACAAGGATTTCACTGATTCAATCAAGAAAAAAAAAACACTCTTGTACTCGACATATACGAATATCTCATCCAAACAAATAAAAAAATCGAAAAAAATATCTGATTGTTTTTCGATTGTTCATTGGATGCGACAAATTTATAGTTGTCAATTTTGAAAATTTCTGTTTAAAAAATATGTCGTATTTAACTTGAAGAATCTTTGAAAGTTATCAGATGAATGATTCGGAAGACAAACTAAATTATTTTAATTTTTTTTTGATATTCTTAAGAAGAAAGCAAAAAAAAACGCTCGACGGAAAGATGGCTATTTATGCTCTTTTCAAAACGTAACTGATTTGTATTTAAAATCTTTTTTATCTTTTTTGAATGTTTTTGTTCCATGATTTTCTCTGTTCTGTTATTAATTATTTGTATTCTTTCAAATTAATCAAAATAAAATAAATACATAACTTATCCCTTAACAAACTAAAATAATGACATTTTTAATAAATAATGAATCTGTTGCTAAGGAGTCCCATTAAAAACTAAAATATTGCTGTTTTGAAAATTTTCCCTTAAATATTTGCCAAAGATAAGTGGGTTTTTGGCCCAATTCTCTGTCCTAAACTAGCAAATAATGCCAAAAAGAAATGGTCTTATTGCCCAATTACAATACAAAACGAAGTTGGAAATTTCAAGAGGGCTTTTGTTCCATTTCAGCTGTATATGGGGGATGTATCACACTGTATATCAATGTATATGCTGCATATTTTTAGCTCCGGGACCTGTTCATTATTTCACCACTGGCTGACTCGATAAAGAGAAGCGGTTGAGCCTCCATGACCCATTTTGAAGATGCAAGGGAGAACTTATGTAGTCCGATGGACTCAATCGAGGGAGTTCATGCAAGAAAAGACGATAAGGATTACGACAAGATAAGGCTAGAATAGATTACTACCCGAAAAATAAAAATTGATAGACATTAGACAAAGATAAAGCGAGTTTATTACCTCTTGTAGAGCAGCGAATCCGGGACGAACGAGCTAGAGAAGAGCCTTCCACGACCAACCCCAAACCCCAACGATTCCGACGAACTAAACAGAGGCATATGCAAGCAAAGACAAAGCAAAATTGAACCCTATTGGCCGGTGTTGTACGATGCTGGAGAATTGGAATTGGGCTGGGTCAGTAGTATATTATGAAGTGGGCTATTGGAATTGAGGAAAATTGATAGAATGGACTGCTGGATTTGTGTTGGGCTGATGGATCGGCTGAATTGGCCCAATTTTGGTCGGATAATTGAATTAAGATAAGGTTAAAAAGGTAAGATTTGCAAATACAAAATGGCTTAATGGATTGCAATTATAGCCATATAGAATTCAAAACATAGCCGAATTGAGTTAATTTAGTGAATCCGACTAGAATTTAAACACGATGAATTAAGATTAATTAATTAGCATGCTTCTTAAATTGACGAAATAAAATAATTAAACTAAATAACTTAAAATTATAAATATAAAATAAATTAAACTCATTTAATTGAATTTTTAATTAAAATAAAATCTTTTTGAGACGATTTTTGAATATCCATAAAATATACTAATTATATAGAAACAATATACATTATTTGAAAATTATAAAAATTACCAAATCTATTTAAAATAACTTGCAAACTATATTATATTATATTTTTTTTGAAATTTTATAAAATTAATTATTTTAAATTATTTGAAATTGAAGAAACTCAATGATTAATCTATAATGTGGAGGTCCGAAATTGGGTGTCAACATATTTTAGGATATGAATAACAAAGGAATGTACCAAAAAAGAAGAAACTAACTAGTATCCACGGACAAGCAAATATCAAAATTACACGATCTGTTTATTTTTAGAAATAATATGAAGTATTTTCACATATTATTATTATTTAAATAAAATAACAAAAAAAGGTATTATATCATTTTATTATTGTTATTTAAATATTAATAATATATGAAAATACTTTATAATATTTCTAAAAATAAACTGATAGTATATAATTTTGTTGTCTACTATCAAAGATACAAGTTAATTTAGAGAATATTTGTGCAATGACTAAATTTCGTAATAATATTATTCATTATATTTGAATATTAAAGACATTTAAATCAAATCTTTTAAAACTGGAATCCTAATTATAATTTTTTGTTATTATTATTTAAATATTTTATAATATATGAAAATACTCTATAGTATTTCTAAAAATAAATTGATAGCATAATTTTATTGTCCACTTTCAATGGATACTAATTAATTTGGAGAATATTTGTACAATGGATAAATTAGGAATTAATATTATTAATTATATTTGAATATTATTCATCATTTAAATCTTAGATTTAGATAATTAGATTGCATACAATGTTTGCCTAAATAACCATTTCTTCTGCACTATATATATATATAAGTTATTTCAGAAATATAATGAAAAACAAAGATGACATTGATATTTACAACTCTATGCTTCATCATTTTAGTTTGGACCACCATTGCCTTTTGTTTGGCTGAAGGTTATGGGTCTAGTCGAAATGCAGATCTCGTCCTTGAGGTATAATTTTCATATCTTTCATAGCAAATTTTATACGCCCTTATTTTAAATGAATAATTTGTAGTGAAATTAATTTATGTTTGCAGACTATTTACGGAGATATTTATGATTGTGTGGATGTTTATAAACAACCAACTCTTTTGCATCCGATGCCGCACAAAGAAAGAATCAAGGTGCAAGATTTATACTCATACAACTTAACTGATTTTTTCTTCTTTTCTTTTGACAAACAAAAGCTAACAAAACACAATTCTGTTGTTAGCAACGTTTTGTATTTTTATCAAAGGTGGAATCAAGCTTTGAAACTTATGAATTTCTGAATTTTGATATAAATAATTTATATATTTCTTAACAATTTGAAAAGAAAAATCTAATACTAGTAATTGACATAAGATTCTTCCCTAATGTTACTAATTTATAGATCCACACAAGTTATCTTATTATAGGGTTGGGTTAGCCCCAATCTATTTCTTTACAAGATATAGTTAATTCATAATTAAAATCAGATTCTTAATAAACTAGCATTTGACGATTTCATATAAACATCCAAACAATTAGTGAATCCAAGATTCTTGTTAAGAATGTTTAAGATTTAATATATAATTAAGTATAAAATTAAAGTTTATATATAATATATGTAGTGTAACTTTTTGAGAAAAAATGTTTAACTGATCACTCTTTGATTAACTCTTATCATTGTCATTAAAATATAACCCTTACATGCATTTATTTTCAGTAATATTTTATGTTTACTTGAATATAATTTTACTTGTATTTTCTTTGAAATTCATCATTTTTTTCTGCACGTATGGGGATTTTCGAAACAACAGATGACAATTGCTAAGGAGCTAGAAAAACAAAGATCAGTTAAAGCCAAGCGATTGCAAAAAGATGAAATATTTATTTTAAGGCAGAAGAGTTCTGGTTGAATAAAAAAGGTTGTCCGATTGGAACGGTCCCTATTCGACGATTGACACAAGAACAACTCCAAAATGCCAAAGATGCCTCCTTAAGTATGGCAAATAAATCCCTTGCTGAAGATATCATCGATGTAACTACTTCTTTAATTATTAAAATTTATCATTAATACTCAACAAATTCAATTTCAAATAGTTATTCTAATTAATTTAATGTAATACTATACTTCAGTTTGCAGGAATTAGTATAAATGCATCTCCAGAAATAAAATTTTTTACAAGTGCCACAGCCACTGTTACATTGTATAATCTACACGTAAATGGACTTGGCCAATATAGTTCTGCAACAATATTTCATCAAAGTGCAGATAATGCGAAAAATTTCGAGCAAATACAAGCCAGATGGATTGTTAGTTTTTATATCAAATCAATGATTTGAACCTATTAAGTATTTTTTGATGATTCAATTTCCTAAAGTCATGATGTTTGTTTGGTTTAGGTACATCCACAACTATACGGTGATAGCCGGACTCAGTTATACTCCCATTGGACAGTAAGTATATTAGAAATTAATTGATATTTTTCTAAAAGAAATAATTCAAAAGCATGTAGAATAAGTAAATTTCATTTTTTAAAAATTAAATAGACAGATGGCGGCCAGAAAACAGGATGTTACAACAATATTTGTCCAGGATTTGTTCAACTTGACACTACAGTACCAATAGATTATGCATTCCCAAAAATCTCTAGACCAATGTATGATGACTATGAATTGGAAATTCAGATATACAAGGATGAAGGTAATTAAAATTACGATAGTTGTAATACTTTGGAATATTAATATCAGTATCAACAAGTATGTTGTTGTTGTAACTCTGGTGTTATTTATTTTTGAAGACTATTATCTTTTGTTTCAGGGTTTTATTAGTATTGGATTTTGGCCGGAGACCATTTTCAATGAATTAAGAAATGGATCGCAGGTGGTGCGATATGGAGGACAGGCGTTTACACCAGCGGGTCAACAATATAGTCCACCTATGGGAAATGGTAATTTTCAGGATGGCAATCCACACACCACTTGTCATATGCGTCAAGTCCTGTATGGAGTGGGCTATAATCAACTAGTTCAACCCGATGAATCGTTGGTTTAAACTCATCAATCTAGATGTTACCATGAAGGAAGTCAGCATAACGCTCATGATGATTACTGGGATTATAATTTTTTGTTTGGGGGTGGTGGTTTTTGCTGAGATGCACCAACTACTTGTATTGTATTGATATATAAATCTAAGAAGCTATTATATTAGTTCTTGCAATTACAATTGCAATTTATTTTGGGTGATTCAATACTTGATGTGCGTGTTATTGAAAACATATTATTTAGGAGAATTGACAATTATGTCAATTCAAACTCTTCACTTAATTAGCTAACAAGTGTGGCGAGACGAATGTGATTTTTGCATCCTAAATAAGATAATTTTTTCAGTTTGAGCTTAGGAATAGAGAAATTCCTGACAAAAAACACTTTCTCTTGTAATGTGAACGCTGCAATGCGTAAAACACTTTACTTTGGGATCGCAAGGGACAACTTAACTGTAATCGCAATGGATGGAAGTCCTACAATAAAGCCATTTACAACAGACTATGTGGAATTGAGTGTACAACAATCGATTCATTGCATCTTCAAGGCGAACTAATAGCCAGATTATTATATGGTTACTAGAACCGTATGTTGGTCAGACGTATGACACGAATAAAATGAGTTATGGTGCTTTAAGCAAATGGATTGTAAGTGGGTTGGTGTGTGTGAGCTTGTTCTATTAGAGAGAACATACTTTTATTGGTTAATTGTATTCTCAACACGCCCTCTCACATATGGGCCGTTATTATGCTTTTTGATAATGGGTGGTGGTGAAAATTTGTTTCTTTTTCTTTTATAAAGGTAGCGTTATTGATGTAGGTCTGTATATTGGTAATTATTGTGTTGTCTTTTGTTGAGTCCTCACTGTGGTTATATTGTTGTCTGTTAAGATCAGAGAATCGAGATACTGTAGTAATGAATAGAAGATCAGCTTGCTTAACAATGGAGATAAAACTCCTTCTTCATTCCACACAGAAAGCCTTTTCAAGAGAATCATTCTTACTACTGCACTCATTCTATTACTATCTCATCTATATATACAGTCACTTAATAAGCTAACAAACTAACAGATTCTAACAAACTAAATTTGTTAACTTAACTAGTCTGTTAAAACTAAGTGACAGTTGTACATTTTACTAGCTTCTCAACATCCTCCCTCAAGTTAGGTGTATGAAAAACATTCTTCATTCCTAGCTTGGTAAGTAGATACGCACGTTGCATACAAGTTAATCCTTTGGTGAGTAAGTCTGGAGGCTGCTCTGTTGTTTTCAAGTGCATAGGTTGAACCAATCCTAGTTGAACCTTCTCTCTGATGAAATGGCAATCAATGTCTATGTGTTTTGTACGCTCATGGAAGACTGGGTTGGCTGCAATCTGTATTGCTGATTTGCTGTCACTGTAAATAGGCACAGGCATCTTCATCTGTACTCTTAGTTCTTTGAACAATCCTATTTGCTACACAATCTCTGCAACTGCTGATGCCAAGCTCCTGTATTCAGCCTCAGCTGAGCTCCTCGATATAGTGTTTTGCTTCTTGGACTTCCGTGATATCAAAGATTTTCCATATGTGACCATGTAACCAGTAATGGACTTCCTGTTGTTTGGACAAGATGCCCAATCTGCATCACAATATGCAGTTAGTTTATTATCAGCATTGGCACTCATAAGAATTCCCAACCTTGGTGATTGTTTAACATACTTGACTACCCTTATTGCTGCATCCATGTGTGATGTCTTGGGATTATGCATAAACTGACTTAGAAGCTGTATTGCAAATGCTATATCTGGCCTTGTAATAGTCAAATAAAGTAGCCTTCCCACCAACTTCTAGTAAATAGTAGGATCACTTAATAGTTTATCATTCTCATTAGTGGGAGGAAAATGCAGATCAAATTCTGTAGTTGTAAGTTTCTGATTTAGTTCAATAGGTGCTCCAACAGGCTTAGAGCTGGACAACCCCATATCTGAGATAAGTTCAAGACAATACTTCCTTTGGTGCATAAGAATCCCTGTTGCATTTCTGGCAAACTCAATCCCTAAGAAGTATCTCAACTCCCCCAAATCCTTGATTTTAAAATTGTCTTTGAGAGTATTCTTTGTTTCTAAGATTAGGTTGTGATCATTCCCTGTGATCAACAAATCATCAACATACACCAATACCACTACCAAACTCTCACCTCGATGCTTTGTGAATAAAGAGTAATCATAATGGCTTTGCTGGAAACCAGAGTTAGCTAAAGCTGTGGTTAGCTTGTTGTTCCATTGCCTACTTGCCTGCTTGAGTCCATACAGTGGCTTGGTGAGTTTACACACTATCCCTCTCTCACTGGTATGCCCAAATCCCATAGGTAACTCCATGTATACTTCTTCATTTAAGTCACCTTGAAGAAAAGCATTAAAAACATCCATTTGGTGTATTTGTCAGTGATGTGCAACAACCAAGCTTATGACAGCTCTAACAGTCCCCATCTTCACAACAGGAGAAAATGTTTCTTGATAATCCAATCGTTCTCTTTGGTTGTAACCCTTGGCTACCAACCTAGCTTTGAATCTATCTATCTCTCCATTAGCCTTATACTTCACCTTGTACACCCATTTACACCCTATGGCCTTTTTATTTGTAGGCAACTGTGTGAGCTTCCAAGTGTGATTTTCTTCCAAAGCATGGATTTCATTCTGCATAGCTTCAATCCATCGTGGATCCTGTATGGCTTCCTGATAAGATGCAGGTTCCTGTTCCTGAGATAGCTTAGTAACAAAGCTTCTATAAGTTGGTGTGATGCTCTCATAATCAACCACATCTCCAATGGGATACAAGCAATTACCAGCTAGCTTCTTGGACAAAACATAGTCTATGTGCCATAAAGGAGGCTTAGCAGGTCTATTGGATTTTCTAATAACAGCAGCAGGAACAATAACATCAGGTAAGACTGATGATGTGGTCTGGTTCTGCGACATATCATCAGGCTGAGAAGCCTAATCATCCTGAGGAACTGCAACATCAGGGGGAACACATGTGTTGTGTGATTCACAAACTGAACTGTCATTAGGTTGGCCTTCATCATCAAAACAAATAGTGTCATTTCTGCTTATAATACATGGAGTAAGCTCACAATCTTCTTCATGTGAGTGAAGCATAGGAAATATTGGATCAGTAGTATCTCCTGAACTGGATGATTGAAATAGAAATTCCCTTTCATAAAATGTGACATCTCTGCTGACAAAAATAACCCTTGACTCGATGTCTAGCAATTTATATCCCTTCTGATTGACAGCATACCCAAGTAGCACAACTTTTCTAGCCTTTGGTGCAAACTTATCATCCTTCCTCAAACTAGTAGCAAATGCCAAACACTCTATCACTCTCAGGTGAGTTAAAGAAGGTTGTTTGCCAAACATCAGTTCATATGGTGACATGTTTCCCTAAACTGTAAGAGGTACTCTATTTATGATATATGTTGCAGCTTCTATGCATTCACCCCAAAATCTATCTGGCAAGTGCCCTTGAATTTTAATAGATCTTGTTGCTGTCTATGCTTCCTTTCTACAACTCCATTTTGTTGTGGAGTATGTGAACAAGATCTTTGGTGAATGATCCCATGCAATGCAAATAAATCATGACAGTTAGAACTCACAAACTCTCCTCCATTATCAGACCTGAACACCTTGACACATTTCCCAAACAGATTCTTTATCATTGCTAGAAATTATTTTAGTACAACAATTACATCAGATTTCAAATGAATTAGGAAAATCCATGTCTACCTAGATTTATCATCAACTAAAGTAAGAAAATACTTCATTCCATGATGAGTAGCTATCTTATATGGACCCCAGACATCCATATGTACTAAGTCAAAAACAACATCTACTTTGGTGCTACTTATTGGAAAATGGACTCTAGTTTGTCTAGCTTGTGGACAGTTAATGCAGTGATCAATAGAAACTAACATGAGTCTTAAACTCTTTTGTTCTTCTAAGTACTCCCATAGGAACATGTCCCAACCTTTGATGCCAAAGTGCAGGATCTTCATCTAGTCTCCTGGTTGCAGACAGTGCCTTTTGTGGTATTGCTCTCCAGTGTAGTACATATAATCCATCCTCCACCTCACCAATCCCCTTGACCTTCCCAGACAAGAGATCCTGAAATACACAGTGTGTGGGAAAGAAGGAAACAGAGCATTTTAATTCTTTTGTCAGTTTGTTCACAGATAAGAGGTTAAACTTAAAATCTGGTATACACAAGACATCACTGATCAGGTCACTCTCATTTAGTTGAAAACTTCCAATATGTGTGACTGTTGCCAAATCCCCTGTAGGTAGCTGTACTTTGCCCGTACATTTTACCATATTCCCAGCATACAAATAGTTGTGATCACATATCATATGATCTGTAGCTCCTGTGTCTATAATCCATTTCAAACATAAACTAGGATTACCTGCCATATTCACACTGCTGCTGCTGCAACTTTTTTTCTTTAAGGCATCAATCATAATATTAATTTGATCTGGTGAAGATTTGTGTAACAACTGTAATAGTATTTGTTCATGTGTGCCCTGGGTATTACGCATTGGTTCTTCTATTCCCATGTGTGCCTTCCTATATATTGTACCTCCTCCCATTGCTAAATGATCATGCGTATTCCAAGCACAACATTAACCTTTTTCTTTCCTTTAAAATTTTCAGGATAACCAATCAATTGGTAGCAATCCCCTTTGACATGCCCAGTAGCATGACAATGGTCACATTTCTTTAGTTTGTTACAGTCTGCCCTAACATGCCCTTTCATGTTGTAGAAATCACAATACAGAGACTGATAATTCTTCCTGGGATACTGATGCTGCTTATTGTTTCTAGCAGTGTAAAGAGCTAAGGACTCCATCCCTTCACTAATGTGACCTGCAATTCCCTTCTGACTTTCATCCTGGATTATTAGTGCATAAGCTTGATTCACATTAGGCAAGGTGTGCATCATTAAGATTTGACCCCTAGCTTGTGAATAACTATCATTCAACCCCATTAGAAACTGTAACAGACGCTGATACTGCATCTGTTCAACATACTCCTTGGCCTTATGACAATCACAACTGGGTGGGGGTAAAATAGAATCATATTCATCCCACAAATTTTTCAATTTGGTGAAATAAGTTGAAACTGTTGAGACTCCCTGTGTAAGAGTGAAAATGGTCCTATGCAATTGATAGAGTCTAGATCCATTGATTTTATCGAAACGCTCCTTAAGATCAAGCCATACCTGGTAAGCACTGGTTCAGTATAAGATTCCACTGAGTAACTCCTTACTGACATTGCAGATTAACCAAGAGATGACCACTTCATTGCATCGATCCCAATTTTTCTTCAAATTCCCTTCAAAATCAGTGCGCAGAACAAAGCCATCAATGAATCCCAATTTGTTCCGTCCAAGCAATGCAATCTCCATAGCCCGACTCCACAGGGTATAATTCTCCATCCCTGTCAATTGGATCCCTATTGATAATGCTCCTGGTACATCCGATGAACTCAAAAACAGTGGATGATTGTGATCAATCATCACCGAGGTTCCATTAATGGATTCTCCTTGAAGTATGCTACCCGATCCTCCAGATTCTTCCTCAATCGCCATGATCGAACGATGAGACAAGCGAGATAACAAAAAATTCAGCAAGACGATGAGCTCCTAGAACATTCGCCCTGGCTTTGATACCATGTTAAGATCAGAGAATCTAGATACTGCAGTAATGAATAGAAGATCAGCTTGCTTAACAATGGAGAGAAAACTCCTTCTTCATTCCACACAGAAAGCCTTTACAAGAGAATCATTCTTACGACTGCACTCATTCTATTACTATCTTATCTATATATACAGTCAGTTAATAAGCTAACAAACTAACGGATTTTAACAAACTAAATTTGTTAACTTAACTAGTCTGTTAAAACTAATGACAGCTGTACATTTTACTAGCTTCTCAACATTGTCATGATTTCTGAAATTTGCTGGTCTGCTTCTAATCTATAGTTACTAATACATGTGAATTTGTGCTGTCAACCTAGTGTCTTTTAGAGGACATTGACTATATCTTGCTACCATTTGATTCTTTTTGTTTGTTTTTTGGAGCTATTTTTGTGGTTACTTTTTTCGACGGTGCATCTGATTATTGCATATACTGGATACTGACCTTAGAACTTCACATTTCCCATTAGGAAGAGCCTTGGTCATGATGTCTGCAATCTGCTGATCTGAGCTGAATGATGCTCTCAAGAGCATGTACAATGCTGAAAAGAGGGGAAAGCGTCAGGTCATGATTAGACCTTCATCATCAAGTTCCTCATTGTTATGCAGAAGCATGGTATGTTATTTTCTTAACTGTATGTACTGCTAGCATCACCCTATCATTTTCTTATTGTTGGTGTCTATCTGTAGGTTACATCGGAGAATTTGAGTACGTCGATGATCATAGGTCCGGAAAGATTGTTGTCGAACTGAATGGAAGGCTAAACAAGTGTGGTGTCATTAGTCCTCGCTTCGATGTTGGAGATTCAAGGATGGACTGCTAGATTGCTCGCTCCCTTCCCGACAGGTATAGTAATTAATATATTCACTTTGATCAATTTATGGAACTCCATTTCTGGTTATCTCCAAATTGAGCCGAAATGATTGTTGGGGTGAATGTCAAGTCATGGTCATATTAGCTTGTGAAATAGACATAATTAATTTTTTATTCCTTCTTTGCTGAATCATGAATTGGCTTGCTATATGGGTGTTTAACCAATGTTTCATTGTGAAATTTGAAAATTATTGCTTCTTCTTAAGCAGAAAAAATCTTGAGTACTCATCTGTAATGCTTACAAGACCCATCCGTCCAAAAGAGCAAGCGCTCTTTGTAGATGCTAGCAGTTGAGGCTCTCCTGTAAAGGAAGCATTACTGTCTATCCAAAAAGAGAAATTTTGTATCCTATGGCTTGGCTAACAGAGTCTCAATCTGCTGTTATTTTTGTATTAGTCCATGAGAAGTGTGTTTCTTTGAAGAAGTATCTCAACAGACGGTCATATTGTGGATTGAAGCATCATATGTAGTTCATACTTGATACTAAGCAAATGAAAGTGCAGACATTTTCTGTGATCACAGATGGAGTAAAAGTATCTATTTCTATGGTCTGATCTTTACGTATTGGTTTCAACTTGCAGTTCGGGTACATTGTACTGACTACCTCAGCTGGACTCATGGACCACGAAGAGGCTAGGAGAAAGAATGTTGGTGGAAAAGTTCTTGGTTTCATCATGTTGACAAGGATGAAAACTTTGGTTTTGCTGTTTGTTGGCTCGTTGTAACCGACCTTTTTCTGTTTTTCTCGTTACCATCAAATTTATTGAAAATTTTGAGACAATAATCAGATTTTGTTGAAAAAGTTGCTGGTGAATAGCCTGTTGAGACCATTGGCATCTAAAGTTTGTAGTAGATGTGCATGTTTGTGTTTTTTTACTAGTACTAGATGGGGATGCCCATGCACGCACGAGCCCAATATATGTTTGACAATAATTTTTATAATAGGTTGGTAATATATATAAGTACATATTGTTTATATATTACATTTTTTATTGCACTGCCTATGCGTGTTTGCGCTAGATTTTTATACATTTTTCCATCTTTGTACAAAAAAGGTGGAAGTGATAGTGGCGGCAATTCATGCTGCTGCTTTGTAGCTGACAAAATATCTGCAGTTAAAAAAGAGGAGTGTTTTAGATTGTGGAGGTATAACTTAGTAAAAATGGAGTTAATATGGCTGATTGTAACGTACCTTGTTGAAACTATTAATGTCTTGCCCTTTTTTGCAATTTTTCATGGGAGGCAGTGCATATACAAAAGCATAGTCTTTGTTGCAAAAACAATCTGCAAAATCATGTGCGAGAGAAGTTGTTTTAGTAATTAGAGACGCATAAAATTAGTGCATGACCGGATAAGAGGAAGAATCCAATCCCCTTCTTCCTGATCTTATTGGCCTTACAGCGTGCCTAAGAGCAAAGAAGTCTCAATTCCCCAATACCCCAGGGTGAGGGGTGACAAATTTTGTAAATTTCTTGTATTGAGAGATGCAACATTTTTTCAGCCATTTGGTCGGAGACAAAAGGATCAGTAGCTGTGATGTCAAATTGTACTCTGTATATAGAAGGGTAGAGTTGTAGTTCAGTTATTTGTAAAATAGCTTAAAAAAAAGTAAGTATTGATTATACCTTGGGATGAGCATAGTAGATCGATCACAATGTATGCAATAGAATGGCCTTGAGGAAATGTTTCTTGTGAATGGAATGTTGCAGTCTGAGCATGCCGTGGTGCAGAAGTGTTGTTCTTCATTTGTTAATGTGAGTTGGCCATCTATGTAGAGTATCTGGCCCTGTCAAGTTTGAGTGTGGTATTAATTTATTTGTTGACGTTATCAAAAATTGCTATATACTTACTGGTGGTTGCATTTGTATATCAGATATGTATGTTGATTCTTCTTCAAATGGAACAAACAGAAGGGAGCCAGTTGTGGATGTGCTTTTTGCTGTGTAATCAATCAGCAGTGGCTGGATTGTTTGTCCCCTGTAAGGTGGAATGCAAGAAGAGAGTTATGTAAATAATCTTGTAGTGATATCAAATGATCATAATATTCGTTGAAAATATCTACTCTACTTAATTTTAGTTATTGAATTATTTTGAACTTATGTTTTACTAATTGTAGAAGTAGGAGCTAAGCTGTCATGTTCAACAGGTGGTTTGTAAACTTTAAATTTGATTCACATCTCCTCTATATAAACACAAGAAAACTCAGGGTTGTGTGTATCTGCTGCCCTCCAGAAATTAGAAATGTCTTAAACAAAGGTTGAAGTGTGTTGTGACAGAACCAGGTTCTGCATTTCTTTTAATTTATAAAAGAAATACAGAAAAAATATTTCTTCTGTTTCAGTTTAAGTATGTTATTTCAGAGATAATGTCTTTTTTTATATTTTGTTAAGTTTTCGAATTCCAACGGCCTGACAGGGTTACAAGATTTAAAAGACTATATACATTTTTAATTTAAGATTCCAAAATTTAAAAATGTCGCGTATTTTTTTAAATTTCATATGTCAAGTTAAACAAGGAATTGGGGGATGGATGCAGTCCCAACAGAAAAGGTGAAAAACTGAATCACAATTTTGAAATATGTAGTAATATCAGCAGCATTTCATAATACATGAATGCTAACTGCCCATGAAATTCAGGAAACAAATTGTTAAGCTCTCCTCATATAAATAACTATATAAATACTACTCTTTATTTCTCCTTTTCACAATCATCAAATACATAATAGTTGAGATACTCAATCTCCCAGAGGCTTAGTGTTTTAATTATCTATTAGACAACAGATATATGGATTTTGAGAATTTTATCTTCAAATATAGGTTTGGCCATGAAATTAGATTTTCATCAAATATTTTCAAGTTTCTAATAAAATTGCTCACTAACAAATTTAGATTCAAGAAGACAACATTCCTCAAAATACAGCTAAACAATCCTGTTTATATAGTAACCTTACTACTGGTCGACAATCAGTTAATAAGCTAGCTAGTCATGAAAATTCAAAATAACTCATTGAGAAGATCTTTAGTTTAGCAACAAAAGTCTGGAGAATGTAATTACCGAATTCAGCGTCCTTGGTTTGCTGGTCGAAAGCATCAAAAGGTGTGATAGCCAGTCGAGTAGGAGGGGGCAGTAGATTTTCTGGGGGCATGACTTTGTCAATCGGCTCAAGAATGGTATTTTTATCGATTGTCCAAGTGAATCTGTTGGCATATCCATAAGTTGAGTCTTTAACGTGTGCTACTGACACCAGGTACGTCTGAAAAGGCTTAAAATGTCTTGCAAACTGAGTTGAGTCTTTAACGTGTGCTACTGACACCAGGTACGTCTGAAAGGGCTTAAAATGTCTTGCAAACTGTGTTATATCAGCACATAACAAATTTCACATTATCAATGCTATAATTTACCAAACACATACATAACCCCTTTAACTTGCTTCAAAAATTCATTTTGGCACTTCAACTCATTCTTGTTTCATTTGAACTCTTCAATTTTATTTTTTATATACCATTTAACACATTTTTTTAACCTAGTATAAGTGTTCAACGTGTGTTAGACAAGCATTACAACAACAATATCAACAACAAAATCAGTGTTATCTGTAGGATATGGGAGGGTAGAGTATACACAGATCGTATCACTACCTTGTGGAGATAGAGAGATTATTTTTGAAAGACCCTCGACTCAAGTGTAGCAAATTCAAGTAAAAAGCGTGATAAGTGCAAAGGAAAAATTAATTGGGTTGAAGAAAAATATAGGAAAATATTTTTTTTGTTATTATTATTATTTAAATATTCATAATATATGAAAATACTCTATAATTTTTCTAAAAATAAATCGATAGCATAATTTTGTTGTCCATTCATTGTCAATGGATACTAATTAATTTGGAGAATATTTGTGCAATGGCTAATTTTGGAATTAATATCATTAATTATATTTGAATATTATTCATCATTTAAATCTTAGATTTAGATAATCAGATTGCATATCATGTTTGACCAAATAACCATTTCTTCTGCACTATATATATAAGTTATTTCAGAAATATAATGAAAAACATAGATGGCGTTGATATTTACAACTATATGCTTCATTATTTTAGTTTGGACCACCATTGCCATTTGCTCGGTTGAAGGTTATGGGTCTAGTCGAAATGGAAATCTCGTCCTTGAGTTATAATTTTCATATCTTTTATAGGAAAGTATATATGCCCTTTTTTTAATGAATAATTTGTAGTGAAATTAATTTATGTTTGCAGACTATTCACGGAGATATTTATGATTGTGTGGATGTTTATAAACAACCAACTCTTTTGTACCCGATGCCACACAAAGAAAGAATCAAGGTGCAGATTTAGAGCCCGTTTGGATTGGCTTAAAAAAGTAGCTTTTAAGTTAAAAATAAAAAATCAAACTGAATAACTTTTAAGTCAAAAAATAAAAAGTAGGGGGAGACCTACTTTTGGTTTTTGACTTATTTTAAGTCATTTTAAACATATTTTAAGTCATTTTTTATCTTGCCAAACACTCCCCGACTTATTTTAAGTCATTTTTGACTTATTTTTTATATTTGCCAAACACTTCCCAAAGTAAAAAACTGACTTAAAAGTAGGTTTGACCAACTTTTAAGCCAATCCAAACACCCTCTTATACTCATACAACTTAACTAATTTTTTCTTCTTTTCTTTTGACAAACAAAAGCTGATAACACACAATTCTATCGTTTGCAATGTTTTGTATTTTTATCAAAGGTGGAACCAAATTTTGAAACTTTTCATTTCTGATTTTTCAGATGAGTAATTTATGGAAAAATTACAAGAATATACTATTTAAGACCTTAATTTACCTAATATTATTTTAGTTTTTTTATTTACAACATTAACATTTTAATTACAAATATGACATTTTATTATAAATTAAAAATCTACACGATTTTTTGTCCTTTTTTATTGGTTAGTGGACTAAATTTTTGGGAGTCATATTTTATCTTTTATTAAATTAATTTTTAGAATCTCAATCACAATTATATTTGGATACGTTTTCTTTAATAAATATCTTACTTTCTCTTTCATGTTAATCTTACACGGAAAAAATATCATTGATGTACTTTTTTTTTCCTTGGTAAACGCATTGCTGCACACATTTTTTTCATCTTTTTCAAGAAAAAGTTTTGAAACTCCTTCTTGAAAATATTTCTCTTTGTTTCTTTTAAAAATCATCTCTTACAACACAATTTCTTTTTACTCTTTGAATAAATCGATTATGAGTAAGAAAATTGCTTTTGATAATGCTCCCGGAAAGAGTCCTCGTTGATGAAGGCTTATATCGATGTCAAGAGCCCGATTGTTTGTTCAAAATAAAAAATTACAACTGTTAATTTGAAGAAGATCCGCATTATCATAGTTAATATGATTTGTATCATGTGGTCCATAAATTATCGGAAAAATTTTTAAACACATTTTTTTGTGTACACTTTGGTGGTCGATTTGGTACAATTATTGATGATATGTTATTTTAAATAGTGATATGTGTTAAGGAATATACTTTGGTAGCTGATCCGGTATAATAATTGGTGATTTGTTGGTTATTAACCGTAATATGTTTTTGTGTATATATTTTGATGGATGGTATAGTTAAAATATTGATAATTTGTTGATTTCAATTTGATGGATGGTGGTCGACTTAGTACAATTATTGATGATATGTTATTTTAAATAGTGATATGTATTAAGGAATATACTTTGGTAGCTAATCCGGTACAATAATTGGTGATTTGTTGGTTATTAACCGTAATATGTTTTAGTGTATATATTTTGATGGATGGTATAGTTAAAATATTGGTAATTTGTTGATTTCAATTTAATGGATGGTGTGATTAATTTTTTGGCGATATATCGATATAGAACAATAAAAGAAATTGATTTTTAATTGATGGTAATGTTGATTTTAGTTATATGTTCCAAACCTGCAATGCATAACACCATAATCTAATCAAGTATATACCAACTTTTTAGAATCATCAAATTAATTTACATAGTGTACAATGTGGTGTAACCTTTGTGTCAAGTTCAAATTTTAATAACTATAACAACTAAAAATAATTGGTGGATTTGTTGATTAAAAAATAATGCTAATTTGTTGATTTAAAGTTGCAATATGTTATAGTATATATAAACTTTGATGTAAGGTATGACTAATTTTTTGGTGATATGTTGGTTTAGAACTATAAAAGATATTGATTTATAATTGATGGTAAAGTTGATTTTAGTTATGTTACAACCCTATAATACCTAATACCATAATCTAATCAAGTATATATCAATTTTTTAGTATCATTAAATTAATTTACATGGTGTACAATATGATTTAACTTTGGTGTCAAATTCAAATAAATCTAATTTAATTTTACCATAATGAATTATACCAAATTATAACCAAATAAATTAAAATATATAAATCCATACATTGATGATAAATTTATTATTGGTTATATGTTCCAACTACATTGGTGTAAAAAAAGATTTAAACAAAAAAATTGAAGGGAGAGAACTAAAGAAAAACAAAGAAATTTTTCAGAAAATAAAATGAGGTATATAAAAAGAAAAAAAAAAAGGAGAAAGAGACGAGTGAAGAGAGTTTAGAAAAAAAAGGGTGGAGAGAAAAAGAGAATCAGTTTGCTTAGTATTTTAAGAAGAAGATTAGAAAAGGGGAGGAAAATAAGGAAATAAAAATATTGAGGGATTAATTATTGAGAGATTTGTGGAAGGTAAATAATAAAATAAGAGAAAAATAAGGAATGAAATTTTATTAATATAGGAACGTGTCTTGTTGTATTATTTATACCAATTTATTTTTTATTTATTTTGTTTTTGTAAAAAAACTATTGCTATATAGGTGAAAAGTTAAATTATTGTTATATAAGGGTTATTAGGTGCTTAAATTGTACATTTAAGTTTTTCACCCATAATTTATACATTTTTTTACAATTTGAAAAGAAAAATCTTATATGAGTAATTCACATAAGATGTCTTCCCAAAATGTTACTAATATAAGTTAAGAGTTCAATTTATAGATCCACACAAGTTATCTTAGCTTATTATAGGGTTGAGTTAACCCCAATCTATTTCTTTATAAGATATAGTTAATAAATAATTAAAATCAGATTCTTAATAAACTAGCCTTTGACGATTTCATATAAACATCCAATCAATTAGTGAATCCATGAATCTTGTTAAGAATGTTGAAGATGTAATATATAATTAAGTATAAAATTAATATTTATATATAATAGATGTAGTGTAACTTTTTGAAAAAAAAAAAAGTTTAACTGATCACTCTTTGTTTAACTCTATCATTGTCATTAAAATATAACCCTTACATGCGTTTATTTTCAGTAATATTTTATGTTTACTTGAATATAATTTTACTTGTATTTCCTTTGAAATTCATCATTTTTTTCTGCACGTATGGAGATTTTCGAAACAACATATGACAATTGCTAAGGAGCTAGAAAAACAAAGATCAATCAAAGCCAAGCTATTGCACAAGGATGAAAATATTTATTTTAAGGCAAAAGAGTTTTGGTTGAATAAAATAGGTTGTCCGATTGGAACGGTCCCTATTCGACGATTGACACAAGAACAACTCCAAAATGCCAAGGATGCCTCCTTAAGCATGACAAATAAATCCCTTGCTGAAGATATCATCGATGTAACTACTTCTTTAATTATTAAAATTTATCATTAATACTCAACAAATTCAATTTCAAATATATACTTCAGTTTGCAGGAATTAGTATAAATGCATCTCCAGAAATAAATTTTTTTTACAAGTGTCACAGCCACCGTTACTTTGTATAATCTACAAGTAAATGGACTTGGCCAATATAGTTCTTCAACAATATTTCATCAAAGTGCAGATAATGCGACAAATTTCGAGTAAATACAAGCCGGATGGATTGTAAGTTTTTATATCAAATCAATGATTTGAGCCTATTAAGTATTTTTTGACGATTCGATTTCCTAAAGTCATGATGTTTGTTTCGTTTAGGTATATCCATAACTATATGGTGATAGTTAGACTCGGTTATATTCCCATTGGACAGTAAGTATAATAGAAATTAATTGGTATTTTTCTAGAAGAAATAATTCAAAAGCATGTAGAATAAGTAAATTTCATTGTTTTGTTAATTAAATAGACAAATGGTGACCTGAAAACAGGATGTTACAACAATATTTGTCCAAGATTTGTTCAACTTGACACTGATGTACCAATAGATTATGCATTCCCAAAAATCTCTAGGCCAATGTATGATGACTATGAATTGGAAATTCAGATATACAAGGATGAAGGTAATTAAAATTACGACAGTTGTAACACTTTGGAATATTAATATCAGGAAGTATATATGTAGTTGTTGCAACTCTAGTGTTATTTATTTTTGCAGACTATTATCTTTTGTTTCAAGGTTTGTTTGCTATTGGATTTTGGCCGGAGACCATGTTCAATGAATTAAGAAATGGATCGCAGGTAGTGCGATACGGAGGACATGCGTTTACACCAGCGGGTGAACCATATAGTTCACCCATGGGAAATGGTAATTTTCAGGATGGCAATCCACACACCACTTGTCATTTGCATCAAGTCCTGTATGGAGTGGGCTATAATCAACTAGTTCAACCCGATGAATTGTTGGTTCAAACTCATCAATCTAGATGTTACCATGAATGAAGTCAGCATAATGCTCATGATGATTACTGGGATTATAATTTTTTGTTTGGGGGTGCTGGTTTTTGCTGAGATGCACCAGCTGCTTGTATTGTATTGATATATAAAACTAAGAAGCTATAATATTAGTTCTTGCAATTGCAATTTCAATTTATTTTGGGTGATTCAATACTTGATGTGCCTGATATTGAAAACATATTATTTAGGAGAATTGACAATTATGTCAATTCAAACTCTTCACTTAATTAGCTAACAAGTGTGGCGAGATGAATGTGATTTTTGCATCCTAAATAGGATAATTTTTTCAGTTTGAGCTTAGGAATAGAGAAATTCTTAACAGAAAACACTTTCTCCTGTGAACGCTGCAATGCGTAAAACATTTTACTTTGGGATTGCAAGGCACAACTTAACTGTAATCGCAATGGATGGAAGTCCTATAACAAAGCCATTTACGACAGACTACGTGGAATTGAGTATACAACAATCGATTGATTGCATCTTCCAGGCAAACTAATAGCCAGATTGTTATATGGTTGCTGGAACCGTATGTTGGTCAGACGTTGACACAAATAAAATGAGTTCTGGAGCTTTAAGCAAATAGATTATGATGTTTTGTGTAAGTGGGTTGATACATCCTTTAAGGTATTATTGTGAACAAAAACATCCTTTAACTATCTTAAACTTTGCGGCAAACATCCTTTTGTTAAAAAACTAACAGCTGAAATAAAAATCATATGTAAAGCACATGAATTCCCCCAAATCTCCATATTCAGTGGATTGATCATCTTCATCCTCCATGAACGATAATGCACAATAGATCGACTTTATTTATGCTTTCGGGCAGAAAAATAATTAGTTCCAAGCGAAAGAGTTTTGTACTTTATGAAAGGTTAGGATGCTAGTTTTTATTTTTGTCTGTCTTTATGATCTTGAAAGAAGTATTGTATTTATAAAGGGCAAATAGAAATAACCATGTTCAAGATCTGCTATGGCAATGTAAAATGCCCTCTACTTATTTGATAAGAGGTCTGAAAGAGATTGCAGGCATATTGCATATAAATTTCCAAGTCTCATTGCCTTCTAATTGAGAGAAAATCAATTCGACCGAATATAGGGATTTGGGAAAATCACATGTTTGACACATATTTTTATTTCACCTGTTAGTTTTTTAACAAAAGTTAACATAAGGATGTTTATTGCAACGTTTAGAATAGTTAAAGGATGCTTTTTGTTTACAATTATACTACAAGGATGTACCATAAATTTGGGCTATACTTGAAGTATGATTTTAGCCTAAAACATAAAGATCACATCACAAAATTGACACAGTGAAAGAGAATTTTCCTAGAGGTATTTGGTTATTAGGTCTGTTGACACCCAATTTTGGACCTCCACAATATAAATCAATCATCACGCTTCTTCAATTTCAAACAATTTAAAATAATTAGCTTTATAAAATTTCAAAATAAATAAATAATATAGTTTGTAAGTTATTTTAAATATATTTGTCACTTTTTTTTATAAATTTTTAAATAAAATATATGTTTTTTAATAATTTCGTATATAATTAGTACATTTTTGTGAATATTTGGAAATATTCTCAAAAAAAGATTTTAGTTTTAATTAAATATTTGGTTAATTAGTTTAGTTATATAATAGTTTATAATTAAGATAATTATTTTATTTCGCTGACATTAAGAAGCTCATTAATTAATTTATATTAATTCGTTTTATTTAGTTTTTAGCCGAATCACCAATTAAACTCATTTGGCTAACTTCTTAATTCTCATTGGCCAAGTTTGCAATCCATTTGGTTATTTTCCCAATACTTTGCTCCTTGATTCGGCCCAAATTCCACTCCATTCTCAAGACCCGTCAGCAATACCAAAAAGTGACCCAACATCTTTCAATTTTCCAGCCCAATTAGTTTCATACCCAAAAGCCCAATTTTTCAGCAACATTACATACATCAATATCCAATACTAATTCAACCCAACTTCTTTGCGAAGAAACCGGTACGTGACCCATCTGCAAGCCCATAACCCTAGCAACCTAATCGATCACATCGTTGTTCCCTTTTCCCCCTTTTTAGGGATTTTCAAATCTCTTCCACTATTTGGCTTTAAAAAGAAGAAAGAAATTGAAAAGATTTTGTTTTATATTATGCCATTGTTTAACTCTACCATTATAACGTGACGATTTAACTTGGTGCTATGGACATTGTTTTATATTATGCCATTGTTTAACATGTTTGCTTATGTTGCCTAGTTTAGTTTATTTAGTTGTAGTTATTTTCTTCCTTTGCTTATAATGAGTTAGTTGGCTACTGCCTCCAATTTTTGACTCTTTAGTATAACAAAAATGGTAGCTTTAAAAGTCCCCATAGATAAATCTAGTGTCGTTTATTATATGAGAATTGAGATGATAATAGTCAAATGTGCAACACGTGTCTTTATGTATTTTTGGGTTGTGTTAGTTATTGCTTATAGATTTTATTGTCACATAAGTACACAAGCATGCCCCTTGGAATTTCCTTGTGTATGATTTCTCATTAGTTTAATATTAGTTTTATAGCCTCCAATCTTGTATTGAAATTTATGACATTTGGGTCTCAATTTGGTCTAATAGTGACTTGGCTGACATTTTTAGCTCAAAAATATTTAAGTTACTTTCATTCTAATTAAGTTATGTCCTAATTGCTTACTTATTTCACATACTAATTTGGCTCCTTTCTTTGTCGTATGAACCCCTTCCGAGTTCATGATGGACTTCTCTCTTGCATTCTTGAGTTGAGCCATAGAGGCTCAAATCTTCTTTATCATTGAGTCATCCTGGTCATTGGAATAGGCCTAGGGAGGGCTGGAAATTGATCACAAGTTTCGGGAAGTCCGAAAATGGACTGTATACACTAAATATACACTGATATACAGGTTGAGTGCAATATATATACAGGTCCAAAAAATTAAAACAGGTGCTTGGAAGCTGAATTAGGCTGCATACAGTCTGTGTACAGTCCGATATACAGAAAACAGGCTAAAATATAGTCTATATACATGAGTATACACTTATTGTATATGCAGATTTTCAGGGGGAGGAAATGGGCCAAAGCCCATCTTTTGCACAATAGGTCCAGGCGAAAATGGGCCAAGAGGCCCACCAAATTTGGGAATTAATTTTGCTTCTTGAATTAAATATGTAACATAGGCTACTTATATTAGCAATAGCTCGTATTTCATGACAATTTATAATTTTTATATATTTTTTTTATAGTTTTTAAATGTCTAACTTTAAATTTTAAAGTATTACTTATTTGGTTCTTATTTTTTAATTTTTGCTTTTTCCTACTTATAGGTGTAATCAATATGATAGTGATAGATAACAATAAAGTATAATTGTTTGTTTTCATATGAGGGGAAATTTTATTCAATTTAATTTTTATTTTATGTCTCTTTTTTTTCCCTACAGAGCTATACATTAATGGTCTGATAAATATCTAAAATTAGTTATATTTCATTTATCCACTATCATTTATTTTGTATAGTTATTGCTCTCAATTAATTTTATCTAGTTATGTAGCTGACGTATTATTCAAACATTATCAATCTCCTATGCAAAACTAGTAGATTTATCTAAATAAGAAATTTTTTCTATTTCTATGAGTCTTAGTGGTCAGTTTTACTCTGCATATTATCTATTTTTATGTTTTGATGTTTACGTATTGACTTCAACTTGCTGTTTGGGTACACTGTGCTGACTACCTCAGCTGCTATCCTTCAATTAGTCTGTCTCCCATAGTTAATAGTACTAATAGACCATTAAAAGTAACATATTCAAAAATTAGTATTTTTTTGTCCTAATTTATGTTTACGTGACACTTTTCGCTTCTTAAAATTCAAACTATGTGAGCTATATACAAATATTGTAATATATATTTTTTATCATATTGACATAAGAAAAATTAGTTAGTTTTTTTTAGATAAATTTTAATTTTAAAATATTAATTCAACTTTAAAAATTAGTCAAATTATCTTCCGAAAAACAAACATTGTTACATAAATTTGGATAAAAGGAGTATTAGAAATCATAATTTATACTAGTTTTTTTTTATGAAAAAATAAAAAATTTCAAATAATAATAGTAATCTGTAGGAAAGATTAAGGAATAAGAGAGTAAAAAGTAGTACACAACAAATAAAAAGGTTGGGACCACTGCATATTTATCCATAATTAATCCAAACTTCATTTACATGCAAGGAATTTTTTTGAAGAGAAAATTCAGTTTTTTATGAGTAAATAATTTTGCTTCTTGAATTAAATATGTAACATAGGCTACTTATATTGGCAATAGCTCATATTGACACGACAATTTATAATTTATACTTTTTGTATATTTTTGAATGTTTTAACTTTTAATTTTAAAGTATTACATTACTTATTTGGTTCTTATTTTTTTATTTTTGCTTTTTCCTACTTATGGGTGTAATCAATATGATAGTGATAGCAATAAAGTATAATTGTTTATTATCATACGAGGGGAAATTTTATTGAATTTAATTTTTATTTTATGTCTCTTCTTTTTCCTAAAAAGTGATATCTTAATGGTCTTACATAATGTGATAAATATCTTAAATTAGTTATATTTAAGATATCCACTATCATTTATTTTTTGTAGTTATTGCTCTCAATTAATTTTATCTAGTTATGTAGTGACGTATTATTCAAACATTACCAATCTTCTATGCAAAACTAGTAAATTTATCTAAATAAGAGAACTTTTCTGTTTTTATATTTTTTTCATATTTGATCAATGAAATAGAAAAAACAAAGATAGATATGAATACAACAAGAATATTTTTTTAAAAAAAACTTTTAGAACCATATATAGAAAAATGTAAGCCGTAAGTTTATAACTAATAAGTATTATAGGAAGCTCAAAATGATTTTACACTTATGATCTTTGCGTCTAAATTTTAATAACCTTCTCAAATTCTGGTTAACCTGTTTATTTGACTTCTATCCAAATTGAGAAGAACTAAAATTTTCTGCATATGAATAGATGTAGCTCTATTCCCCTTTCTCCTCTATATATATTTCTCCTCTTCATTTCTTAGTGAAATGTGTGAGACAACTTCTTCTTTCTTTTAATCTACTATAAATATTCTAAATTGACTCCAGGATAATTACATTCTTCAAAAGATAAGGCCCTTCTTCATCTTTTTCTCAAAAATTTCGACTCCTATAACTCTTTAGACAAGAAAAATGGCATTCCAAAAACAGGCCATGAAAGCCAACACAAGCTTGGTACTTGTCATATTTTTCGCGGTTCAGTACACCGCTTCAACACAAAATACTAGGAGTACTATTTTTCATTTCGTTGTAAGTATTGTCTGTTCATTGACTAGTTTTTTTTGCAACATTAACATTCTCGTGTGATTTGTGTACTAATCAATTTTATCTTGTACTATCAACAGATTGAAGAAACTTCTTTCGATAGGCTTTGCCAATCGAAGAAGATTCTAACTATCAACGGACGATTCCCAGGGCCTACCATATATGCGCGGGCTGGAGATACGTTGGCCCTAGACGTTGAAAATAGAGGGAAGGACAACGTTACAATATTTTGGTACATTCTACTTTTTCATTGTTTTTGTTTGTTTGTTTAAGTTGTTACTGATCGTTTTTTTTTCCCTTTCTTTGTAGTTGTAAGCGTGAGGGAAAACACTTGAAGTCTGATCAAGTGAACTGGCTAATTGAGCCAGGGTTTAAAGTAAGAAAAAACATCACAATATTTGACAAGGAAGGGACGCTATGGTGGCACGCCATGAACATCTGGCAAAGCGCCACAGTTCATGGCGCTTTCATTGTCCATTCAAAATCCGGAACTACTCATGATATTCCCATCATTTTAGGTATGTAAAAATTAAGTTCTACGTAGTAATTTTTTTTTCAAATTCTTAAGTCTTTTACTAACATATATTTTCTTTTTATTTGATTAATTCTTCACAGGTGAATGGTGGAAAAGGGATGTCAAGGAGGTTGTCCTTGACTATATTGACTCAGGCAGTGGCGTAAATTCAGACGCTTTCACTGTTAATGGACAGCCTGGTGACTTCTACCCTTGTTCAAACAATGGTACTTACAAGTCGTCCAGTTCTGTTTATTTATATCGAACTCTCCGTCTTCGATCTGGGCTAATTAATTAAACTTTTAATTTCCTAATAGCAGCCAAGGAAAAGACACGACTTTTTCCAAGTAATGGTGGGTGGGGCCTTGAAAATTTGATAAAAGAAAGATGCATTAATTAGCTGTACTAGGTTGTAATTGTATTGAAATTCAAAAAAAGAAAAATTCTTTTAATTTGTACAATTAGAAAGGAAACTTATGTATTATGTGCCAATTGTTCCTCATCAGATAAACAGAGAAATGCTAATTGATTTATAAGTTAATTAAATTGGTTCCTGTTTGATTTCTAACATTATAATATTTTGCGATTCTTGCCTATATATATATGCAGTACTGCTCCCTAGGACAGCAAGATTTTACGTATTATTTTTTTCGAGTTGTTTGTTGCACTCATATTAATTTTCCTTTATTAATTAAAATGTACAGGAACGTTTAGGATAGTAGTGAATACTGGGAAGACATATCTTCTCAGAGTTGTGAACGCTGCAATGAGTAAAACACTTTTTTTTGGGATTGCAAGGCACAACTTAACCGTAGTCGCGATTGATGGAAGTCCTATAACAAAGCCATTTTCAACGGACTACGTCGAATTGAGTATACAACAATCGGTTGATTGTATCTTCGAGGCGAACCAGCAGCCAGATTATTATTATATGGTTGCAGGAACAAATGTTAGTCAGACGCACGACACGAATAAAATTACAACCGCCATTATAGAATACGAAGGGAATTACACACCCTCTTCACCACCTCTTCTTCCCAACTTCCCCCCCAATAAAAGTTCTAGTAGGAATTATTTAAATGTAATAATGACGTTTGTAATTTTGGGTTTATTTTTCTGTATGTCATTGGTTGTTATTTGGTATAGGCGGCCTAGTAGGTCTCATAGAAGTGCAATGGTCACTCCCTTGTAAATTATATTGATGCTTATATTTTGAAATTACGAATTGTATGATAACATCTTCTATATATATTTTAGGACTCAAAGTGCTTTTGAAAGACTCTACTTTCATTCATATGTTTGCAAGAACCTTTTGTACAGGCAGATCGAGCAGCTACACGAGAATGCTTGACCTTCTAGCTATGCAAACATCAATAATATCTTCCTTTTAGTGTAGTTCAGTAATTGTGAAGATGAGTTCCTAAGCATTCTCAATTCCATGATTAAAGAGGACAGCTACTAAGCTTAGTAGTTAACTGGTCTATGGAGACATCTACAGTCAGCTGGTTCTTAATAACAATCTAGACTCTATAGCTGAAACAGAAAGAGAAGGAGACTCTACTTTCACAAGCTATTGTTATAGCTAAAACAAAATCAATCTACTCTGGGTACAAGGCAACAGACAAGTTTCGAAAGCTATATATCCTGCATCGGTACTGTGATTGATGAGGATACTAACAAAATCATTTTCTTACTGTTGGTATCTATGTGTAGGTTACATCGGAGAATTTGAGTATGTCGATGTTGTCGAACTGAATGGAAGGCTACACAAGTGTGGTGTCATTAGTCCTCGCTTCGATCTTGGAGATTGAAGGATTGACTGCTAGATTGCTCCCTTCCTGACAGGTATAGTAATTAATATAGTCACTTTGATCAATAGATGGAACTCCATTTCCGGTTATCTCCAAATTGAGCCGAAATGATTGTTGGGGTGAATTTCAAGTCATGGTCATATTAGCTTGTGAAATAGACATTGTATCCTATGGAGTCTCTGCTGTCCATGAGAAGTGTGTTTCTTTGTGGATTGAAGCATCATATGTAGTTGATACTTGATACCAAGCAAATGAAATTGCAAATATTTTCGGCGATCACAGATGTAGTACAAGTCTTAGTTGTTAGTCAGTTTTACTCTGTTTATGTTTTGATGTTTCAACTTGTAGTTCGGGTACATTGTACTGACTACCTCAGCTGGTATCATGGACCATGAAGAGGCTAGGAGAAAGAATGTTGATGGAAAAGTTCTTGGTTTCGTCATGTTGACAAGGATGAAAACTTTGGTTTTGCTGCTTGTTGGCTCGTTGTAACCGCCCTTTTTTCTGTTTTTCTCGTTACCATCAAATTTATTGAAGATTTTGAGACAGTTATCAGATTTTGTTGAAAAAGTTGCTGGTGCTTACTGCCTGTTGAGACAATTGACATCTAAAGTTAGTTGTAGATGTGCATGTTTGTGTTTTTACTAGTATACAAGGCAAGAGAAAGGTCTCTTTTCTTCTAGTCTTGTTAGCTTCTAGAGAGCAAGCCATACATGTTAAATTTCTAGTAAAAGAAAGAAAAATTCTTTTAATTTTTCACTTGGATCAGTTTATGTCAAACTTGGTTGTAGGCTTGTACAATTAGAAAGCAAACTTATGTATTATGTTGCCAATTGTTCCTCATCAGATAAACAGAGAAATGCTAATTGATTTATAAGTTAATCAAATTGGTTCCCCTACTTCTCAGACTAGTTTTTTGGGTTTGACTCTCCTGTTTGAGTCCAAGATTCTGTCTTTTTTGGGAATATACATACTTGGTGTAATAATAGAGATGCACAAGATAAAGTGTTGTTAAAACAGAAAGCTGCCTACTTTCACATGAGGGAGACTCTAATACTGCCTAGCTACTTTCACATTAAGGATTAACAAGATCATGGATGAAAATCAATTCAATCTTGGGTACAAGGCAACAGACTATTGTTAGATACTTCAATGAGCTATATATCCTGCATAGATATTGTGATTGATGCATGAGGATACTAATAATTCCTCGGATTCTACTTCCTTCTCAAGAAGAGATCAAAGATAGCCTTTTCACTATGGATCCTGATAGTCTGATGGGTACACAACAAATTAGCTGGTCTACTATTGCACCTGAGGTTGTGAAGGCCATGCTAAATGGTTGGCTCGTGATACTTGTATTGCCATGATCCCTAAGGGGAATTCTCTACAACAATTTTCAGACATGAGACCTATAACTAGAGCATTCTCAAAAGTTATCCATTCTACCAACTCTGATTAGCAGAAATCAGAGTGATTTCATCAAAGGAAGATCTATTACAGAAAATATTCTATTATTCCAGGAATGAGGAAGGGAATGTAGTGCTCAAATTGGATATATATGGCCAAAGCGTATGATAGAGTATCATGACCATATATTTGCATTCTGATGACAAAAGACTTGATTTACAGGCACATTTCCAGTAATTGCTACTCCTTGATTGTCAATGGTAATAGACTTCTTCAAGTCTCAAAGATATATGACTAAGACAAGAAGACCTTATATCACCTTCTCTTTTTATCATTTCTTTCCAAACAAACTCAATACTTTGAACTCTCAAAATGACTTCATTGGCTTTAGCATGAATAAGAGAGGATCTAGTATCAACCACCTACCCTTTGCTCATGATATACTAATAATTTTATTTTCCAGCCCTAACAATGATGATGGATATTCTTAGCATCTGGCCAGCTGGTGAACAAACACAACTCATGTGTCTCCTTAGCTCCAAACCAACAAGCTCAAGAATTGAAGCTTAGGTTCAATCGCTTTTTCATATTCTTTTGACATCCTAGTTTGGTTTGATTATTTCTTCGATTTTTTTTAACAAACCAAAACCAAATCAAATACTTTTGATTTTAAAAACCTAAAAAGTTGGTTTATTTAATCCATTTGATTTGATATTTTTTTATTTAGATCGATTTTTATCCAAAACGAGAACATCCCTTATCAGTTGTACAAATATTATAGAGACACATTTTTTTGATATATAAGTATGGAATACATTTTGAAGGACAAATCAACTCATGTACATCATGCTTAAATTCTGCTAAATAATTCATAGTCAGTTGTACAAGTATTATAGAGGCTCACATTTTGATTTGGGTAAAACCTATCTGGTGTATATGTTGTGAACAGAACTAACGACATAAGGGCCTATGGGCTGGAAGGGGTGTATGAAACCGGTTCATTTAAGATTATTGGGCTGATTAAAATGTTGGAGAGTTTATTTTTATGGATAAATTACTAGAATACACACACTTTAGTTAACATATTCTCTATATTTCCCAACTATTTCAAAAAAATACAAAAATCCCTATTTCTCCCACAAAACAAAACATCCGGATACATTATTCTTGAAGAAGTCCCAACCTACGCTTCCCACCCCTAAATTTACTCCTCTAATTTCTCCACAAATTTATTATTGTTCAAGAACACCCAACTAACGTTTCCCACTCCTAAATTTACTCCCCCATTTTCTCCCCAGATTCATTTCAATTATCACATTCTTTCAATTTTGAATTTCAGACGATTTCTCTCTCCATTCAACCAATTTCAGAGTTTGTAAAAGGTAGTCTCTTCCTCTTCAAATTTCTTCTTAGTTTTTTTCTTCGATTTTCTGATACTTTATGAATCCTCCTTCTTTTAGTATTGGGATTACCCAAATAGTCACGCCCAACACTAATCGAATCTTTGATTATGAAGATTACAACTGGACAGAAAACAAGTCTAAGAGGTTGCATGATCCTCTAACAATGGCTAAGCAAAGTTCAAAGAAGGAGAAAACTAAAAAGGAGGTACATACATCATCGGAAGCAAAAGTGGCAAAAACACCAAAGAAAAGGGATAGAAAGGTTGCCCCAACCATATCCCGACCTGCACTACCCACTGTTTGTATTTTAATACTTTTTGTCTTTATTTTTAATATTCTGTATTCACATGTTCTTATTTGCTTTATAGTAGATACATTATTGTTAAAAAAAAATTATTATGTATATTGGTTGAAATCTAATTTTCTAACACAAAAATCCTAATATTTGGAACATATTGTTGATTTATAACGACTAATGTATCAAAAAGTTAAAATTCAAATAATGAGATAGAATGGTTGATATTTATGATTAATCTATCAAATATATTGGTATTGAGTATCAATTAATCATTTTTATAAATAAAATTTCATTTTTGGTCATTTTTTTGTTATGATAAGTTTATGAAAGATTAAAGCTCAAATTAGAGGATTACATGTAAGTTGTAGAACAACATAATGTATCATCTTCAAAGTTTTTGTTACTAGTAAGTATCAATTTGAGTGAAAGATAATGTGTAGTTAGAATTATGTATCAGATACAAGTTTATATTTTTATTCATATTTTAGTTCAAAATCATTCTCATTCAGATTTGTATGCATCATCTGGATCCTTTTTTAGTGATCAACATCATTTTTTTGAATTGCAGAATATGAATTATATAATTAAACAGATTCCAAAACACTCCCTTAAGTTTTGCCCTACTTACAATATAAATTTCATTCAAGACTTAGTGTTGTCAATATGGGATGAAGGTATTCAATTATTCAAGGATACTATATTTGATCCATATTTGAATATTCTCAAATGCAACTACCAAGGTCAGATCCCAAATGTGATAGCCTGCTAGTATTGTATCACTCTTTCTTTAATTTTTGTATCTAATTCATTTTTATAATTAATCTTCTTATTTTTTGTAGTGAGTGCGGAATGTTCGTAGCTGTATTTGCTGAATTCTTGAGTGACGAAATCAACATTCATATAATGGTTTTCGAGGTGAATATCTTTGCAAAAGATAAAAGAGTAATCTGGGATACTTTCCCTAGATTTGAGTATTCTTGAGATAAGTTGATTTTGAGTTCTTGAAGTCGTTTTTCTTTTAAAAGTTCTATTCCTAATTATCCAGTAGCTATATTGTTATTGAGATCCTTCATATCATGAATCATAACTCTTGAATTCATAATTCAAATTCAAGAGAGAGTTAAGAGTAGAGTTTAAGGAAGCCTTTGAGTTCAATTGTGAATCCTTTGAGATTCATCATCAATTTGAGTTAAGTTTTGAGTAAGTAAGTATGAGAATGAGAAGATTCATAAGTTTTGAGTTTAGTAAAGAGTAAAGAGTAATGTTTGAAGTCCTTTTCTTCAAAAGTATATGGGGACTAAGTATTCCCAAAGAGTTTATAAATGTTTTCACATTTAAATAAGAACGGAAACTGAGATTTTCAAAGAGCCTTCGGGCTAGTTTTCATAAAAGAGAAATAGCTTTCTAAATGAAGCAAGCAGG
>JAJOOH010001811.1:0-64351 GCA_029582605.1 Solanum gracilifrons | reverse complement strand
CCCCCCCCCCCCCCCCCCCCACTCGCTATGATATTAATAAAAATTAAAAGAATATGCATATGTAAGTTCTTTTCAAGTTTGAGTTTATGATATAGATTAAAAACAAAATAAAAAGGAAGGAATGAGCTAAACTGGTAGTTGATAAAAAAAACTATGTTAATACAAAATTATAATCTTGTTAGATAAAAAATCAGATTGGACGAGTAAGAATTTTAGTTGAATACTAGTTATAAGTTGAGTTATAATTAATTGGGGGTTGATTTGAAATAGGCCAATAATAACTTATGAAATTAATAATTTTTTAAAATACTATTTCAAGTGTATCGTAATAAATAAATATTGAATGATTTTACTTTAGGGTTTTTTGTCAAAAATAAAGGCAAATATGAACTAAATGGTTAATATCAAGGGTATTTTTGAACAAAAGAATTAACGCCAAAGAGTATTTAAGGGCAAAAAGGTGAATGAAGATAATTTTATGCCAATTCAATTAGTTTAAGGAGCATTTTAGGCCCTTATTCATATATTATATTATATGACATAAGGAAAAATTACATGCTTATCCAACAAAAAAAGTTTCCCCTCTATGTTTTGGATGGGAGAGTTTTTATTTGTGATATAAGAAGGGATGGTTAATGATTTAAGTATGGTGCTTATTTATTTTGATGATTAAATAAGTTTAGCATTGTGGGGAAGCACTCGGACAGACAGCCTCTACATTTGTTAACCAAAGAAAGAGAGAGATAAAAGATAGGGATATATATATAGAGAGAGAAATGAATAAATAAGTAGGATCAACATGATTTGTACGTGGTGTAGTGGTGGGACTACTTCACTTTTCTAGTCTCGAGTTCGAGTTCTGGATATGAAAAAAATCATGTTGAAAGCGCCATCCCTGAATGGACACTGTAGTGTGTGATCTGAATTTAATCGAAACTTGAATGTGGGCTCTGAATATCGAATGAAATAAATAAATAAATAAGTAGGAGCAGTACTAGTACTAGTTTTTATTTTATTTTTAAATGAATAAAGCAAAATAAAGGGAATGTGAAGAGAAGAGTACTTTTTCCTTTATGACATAAAAAAGATATTGCACTCTTTACTTTTTGACCACTTGCTATTTTTTTAATTTTTTTCCAACTCTCTTTTCAACTTTTTTATTTTTTTAGTAAATAAGCAAAGCAAACCATCCCTTTATTTCACATCTGATATTTGTGCTGGATTTTTGCATGATTTTTTCTATATATTTATTTTATTATTCCCTTGTATAAGAAGCAATAGTTCCGCTGCCTCACTTGCCTGTGTCATGCTGCAACTTTTGACATTTTATGCTTATAGTTGCTTGTTGGCTTCGTGGAGAAGGCTTCATTTTAGGTGTGAGAGGTTTGGGTTCAACACTCCATCAACCATATTATTTTTGTAATTTCCTCAAATTATGAGGTTGGTATAACTTGGGCACACAACATCAATACATGCTATTTTATTTATTTAATTTATGATATTATTTACTCTCAACTTTGGGTGTCTTGTTCATGATTCACAATAATGACATAAAATATTTTAACTTGTTTTGATTAATCCTTGAGATTTTATCAGTGCTACCTAAAAGTGATAGAGAAAGTAACATAATATATCACAATAATAACAACACAAATAAAAATTTTGGTTCACTATCGAAATTACATCAGTGTCGCACAAATTGAAATAGAGGAAGTAACATATGTTATTTGAAAATTACATAAGAAATTTATAAATCAACCTAAAATATCTAAAGATCATATTAAAAAATTGATTGACCTTCAAATTCTATTTATGTCACATAAATTAAGAGCAAAAAAAATCATATATTGAACCCATATTGACATGAGTTTTATATCTAGTTATTATATTATATTACATTAACAAATGATGGTTTCAACATGTTAGTTTATAGGTACTGAATAAAAGGTCAAGGGTATTAAAAGTCTTTAAATTTTTTTGCAAAATAAACCTGCTTAAAAAGATCGTCTTTTATGCTTTCTTATTTGGACCTTATCAGGAGTTTTAGAAAAGGAATTTTGCTACCAGATACACAAAAATAGGGAGAAAGGTGAGCAAGATTAGTATGTATCTCAGATACATGTGAATCACACTAGATACAAACTAGATACATGTATTTGTATGTATCTTGTATGATTCATATGTAGCTGGAATACCATATACATGAGAGAGTGGCGAGCGAAATGGGAGAGAGGCGAGGGAGGCGAACAAGATTTGTTATGTATCCCAGATACATATGAATCCACTTGGATACAATATATATATAGAACAAATTACACCTAATTTGACCCCATGTATCCAAGATACATGTATCCAAGATACATGTATCTGGACGTATCTGGAGGAACCAAATTTTGATAAGATACGTAATATTGTAAGCTAGAGTGTATCTAAGTAAATAACTACTAAACTGGTGAAATTTATTTAAGTTCCCCTTAAAGAAATCCATCCCTTACTACTTAATTACAAATCATGCACCCTAAAATGAACGATTGAAGTTCAAGATATGATGGTGTTGCTTTCAAATGCACACGCAAGTGTACGTGGTCGCATAGGTAATAAATGACTCTTTTAAAATCAGATTGTCGAACCCAAAGGGCTTACGATCAATTTATATTAATTCTACTAATTCAACAATTTAAAGAAAGTGCTCTCAAGAAACTTGTGTTTTATTTACTACTATTGCAAATAGTTCAATTATAAAAATAACTAGTAACAACAACTTCAATTTCGGTGATTTAAACAATTAAGGGAAAAATTCAGAGATGCAACATGCTTGAGGTTTCATGTATCCCATCTCATGTACAAATTAATTACAGTTATCAAATTACTATTTTACAGGGTTGATTTTATGATCATGATCTCTCAACCTCTAGTCGCCTACTCCAATTCCTGTTTCATAACCAAGTTCGGTGTTCGTTCGGGTGTCAATCCTAAACACGAATCTAAACAAGTGATATTCAAGAAAGGTCAAACCTTTTATATTCTTTGGTCTATCTACCTATTCGTCTCTCGAGTTCAAGAATATACAATATAATTATCTCAATGATGACCAATCATGAAATAATAAAATAAGAATATAAAAGTAATTTAAGTGATAATCACAATTGATTCATAACATTCGATGTTCAACAATTATCCGTAGCTACATCTGAATAACAAAGACTTCTAGCCACTCATATTAATCAAGAATGCAAATATAATTATTTTCATGAAATTCGAAATTAAAGAAAGCGTAGAAAATTAAAACCTAAGACGAATTGTTCTTCCCATGCTCTTGCACTTGAAAAATAGGTCCATAGGGTCTTATTTATAGAGTTTGAGAAATTAATCCCCGCTTCTAATCGATTTTGGAATCCTAAAACGACTAAAATTCGTCAGAAAAGTCGAGGGCAAGGGGCAAGGGGCAAGGGGCAAGGAACAAGTCCCAGGCGTTTCAAGGTTGGCACCCTGCGCCACCAGTACGCTAGGAAGCAGCCCCAATTAATTTGAGGCTGGCGCCCTACACCACTAGTGCACCTGGTGTGCTGGGTAGTGCGCTAAGCCTTCCCGTTAATTTTCGTTGTTCTATCTTACTTTGCTTCTGTTATATGCATACTTCTTCCAAAACCCCTGCATATAGCTAACCATATAGGTTAGTGTGCAATCACCGCAATAGCTATCTAAAACATACAAATTATAATTGAGAATGCTCTCAAAATGTAAGGTAAATGCGGGAAAATTGTAGTAATAGGGCATATAAATACGCCCAAGATCACTGCCCCACACTTAACCCTTTGTTCATCCTCGAACAATCTCTAAACTATCAACTCATAATTATCACCTTTTGACTTATCTACCCACATTAAAATTAACCTAACACATTTAATCATGCTTTTGTAGTCCACACTTTATGCAACATTCAACAATTTAGTTCGCCATGTTAGTATACCAATCGACACAACACAACCTCAATGAATGACTCGACTAACGGGCCAATGTAATCATATTAGAGTATACCAACATAAAATACATCCAAATGTGCGTCATGAATGCCCTCACTTTTTCCAATATAGCCTTTCTCTCATACATACATCATGTTCACATATTTTATTCCACAAAAGACCTATTTTCAAAAATTAATCTCTCGTTCTAACAAAAGATATTCTTGCATGTCACAACATACCCTAGGCTTGCCCTTAGTGTACTTGAACTTTCACAATAAATTTATCATGAAATCAAGAGTACTTAACTTGGTTGTAATGTCGGCTAAGGGATAAGGAGGGGTATATTTAGGATGTAATTAGTGACTACTCCTCCTTAATGCACTTGTTTTGTTTTTCGGACATCTCCAACCACTTCTTCCTTCTTTGGTGCACACCTCTTAACTACCCTTCAATTTATTTTTCAATACTTGCCCTTTTCTTTATTTAAGCACTTGTTCAAGACTTGCTTCTTATACGCGTCATGAATGCCCTCACTTTTTCCGATATAGCCTTTCTCTCATACATACATCATGTTCACATATTTTATTCCACAAAAGACCTATTTTTAAAAAATTAATCTCTCGTTCTAACAAAATATATTCTTGCATGTCACAACATACCTTAGGCTTGCCCTTAGTGTACTTGAACTTTCACAATAAATTTATCGTGAAATCAAGAGTACTTAACTTGGTTGTAATGTCGGCCAAGGGATAAGGAGGGGGTATATTTAGGATGTAATTAGTGACTACTCCTCCTTAATGCACTTGTTTTGTTTTTCGGACATCTCCAACCACTTCTCCCTTCTTTGGTGCACAACTCTTAACTACCCTTCAATTTATTTTTCAATACTTGCCCTTTTCTTTATTTAAGCACTTGTTCAAGACTTGCTTCTTATTCACACATGTTTTTTTTTCACAACTGCCTTTGCAATTATAATCATAGGCTATTTTCAACTCTTTTCTCTAATTTCACCACATAAGTTATTTCTCTATACTTCACTTCTACCATTATGCTACCTTTTCTTATTGAAATAGTACATTAAGAATCATTTTTGGATCAAACAAAGTAATGGTATCAATAAAAAGTGAATTGACTCATTATGGGATTAATCAAAAATATATAGGCTAAAAAGCTCAACAGGGCTTCACTAAGGACACTTATTTTGGAGGCACACAAGCGAGTTTAAATTGGCTATTCAAAGAAATGCCTCAATCATATTCCATAATCCATTCAAGTTACATGTTAAGCGCACACATGGAAAGTTCTAGACACCATTATGTGCAAGAAAAACACTCACCACACATGGGATCATGACATACACAAAAGGACATAAAAACATATAAGCATGCTCATACAAATCACATTGCGTGTTTCTCACATAATTAAGCCCAACTTTATCAATTAGAGTCAAAACAAAGAACCTATGCGTGTCTCAAGGTTACTATTTCCATTATAACTGCATATTCAAGTGTGAACTATTCATGACGTCAGGCTAACTTTTTAAGTAGGGTTCCAAAATACCAAAAAGTTCGGTTTCACAATCTACCAATCCTAGTGACTAATTTTCTCTTAAGATGCTCGTTATCCATCCATCATTTAGAACATTCACTTCTACAACGACTTTAAGACTCAACTAACAATCAAACCAAATAAAATAAACATAAACTAGTCCTAGTCGGTTCAAAGGGACTATCTTAAGAAAAATAACCGAAAACAAAAGCTAAGGAAACCACCTATGAAACAAAAATACTCGATAAAGTAGTAAAATGATTACAAGGAAGTATATCTCCCACTCCACACTTAAAGCAAGCACTGGCCCTAGTGCAAAAATTAAAACCTGAGTAAAGATTGAAAGAAAACTCCCATTCGGCCTCTAGGCCGCGCGTTCTCAATCAGCAGTCGCCACATTCGCGGCAAACTCTACACCCATCAAGGTTGTATACCATTACCAGCATTGGTGTCATCAACATCATTCCCATCATCCTCCGTGTTATCCTCATCAGTCTCATCTTCCTCATTAACAGTGGTATCATCATCATCGATAGGCTCTTGAAATGCCAGGCCCTTACAACACATATACATGATGTTGTCCATCATAGGGTAACGTTCTGCCAATGTCACCATATCCTCTCCAGTGATAGGATGACCATCAATCCTCAATTGTAGCTCAACCATACCATACATCTGACCCATCCAACTATCATCTGGTGCTTGCCTATCCGTAGTAGATAACACTAGCCCATGTGACACATCTTGTGCCTTTATCTTTGTAACATCAACCAGATGACACACCAAATGAGGGGTAAAATGTGGAAACACATCATGAACCTCATTCTCAATCTCCAAAGAACGTAAATATCAAGTTAACAAGCTCCCATGACAGAAGCTCAATCTCTTATTACTCCTAAATTTCAGCATATTATGACACAAAATTGCGCCCATATTAATTGACAGCCCTTTTATGAGTCTATAGATGAGCACTACCCTTTACTTAGTGACTTCAGAGGTGTTCTTGCAAGGCAACAAGGTACTATACACAATTTTCAACCAAACACGTGCCTCTTGATTTAAGTGGGCGTAAGGTAGAGTAACATGTCTACTTGTATCCTTCGTTCTCTCCCACCTAGTAGTTTAGTTTACCTCACAAAAAGTATGACATATATATCTATAAGGAGGTCTCTCTTTCATAGCTTTAAATTTAGAATGATCACAATCAGGGGTACCCCAAAATTCATTTAATGCTTCAACCAAAAACTGCACAAGCCTACCCTTTATATCACCCCTACTGCGATGCAAATGATATGTATTCCAATTAGCATAAAATTCATGCACAAGAATCAGGTTACACTTACCTTGGTCAAAGAAGATGTAATGGATCCCAAAGGCGTAAACTTTGGAATAAATTTGGGGAAATTCGGCTTGCAACAACCCCTCATTGACATATTCATTGCCTAAGTATTTAGATTCTTGTTGACAATCATATCACTCTTATCCAATGTATTTCACCGCTTATTTATCAATTTTTTATGGTGGCAATTTGGTAGGTGCCTGACTAGAAGTTCTGACGGAGGACCCTTTTCGATTTCGCTTGCTACCCGCTCCAACCTCAACTTTATTTCCTTTAGGTTCCATTAGAAACCACCAAGATTACAGAAAAATGAAGATTTTTTTTAGGTTTGGGTATGGGGTGGGTCGGGTAGGCAGTGGGGGTTAGGGGTAAGGTGGGTTTGATTTTTCTTTGGTGGGTGATGGGTGTTGTTAGGTTTTTGATAGAAGAATGGTGATTAGAAAGAGCTTTGAGGGAGAATTAATGAAAGATTTGGGGATTTTGGTGAAGAAAGTGAGTGAAGAGAAGAAGATTTTTTTTTGAAGTTGAGAGGAATTGGGAGAGTTAGGGCGACAAGTAGGGTTTAAAATTGAGAGAAATTTAGGTAAAATTTGGGTAGGTATATGATTTAAGGATGAATTTTAAGTGGGTCCCATGAATTAAAAAAATATTTTGGGATGGAGAAGTGGTGGGCGTGAGGCGCTGCCAGTACGCCCAAAGTAGGTTGCAGCTAATGCACGCCTGGCGCGGCGTGCCTTGACAGAGTTCGTCCAAGGCTGCCACTCAGACATGCCCCGCGCCACGCGCCTGCCTAGTGCTTCATGTCTGTTTGGTCCTTTTTTTTGCATTTTATCCTTATTTTGCGTGTTACGCCTTCCAATTCCTACGCATCAACCAAATTATGTTAAAAAATAATGGTGGGTTGCCTCCCACCCAACGCCTTAGTTTTAGTCATGCACGACTCATCTTTTTGTTTTTTTTCCCATTTTCTCTTTTTTTTTAGTTCCTAATTATTACAAATGATTGAAATTTAACAAAATCCTACCAAAAAAATTACATAAACTACACTTTCACTAAATCCTACCAAAAATAAAATAAAAATCAAAACAAAAAATAACTAATTATTACATAATTTCATGGGTTGCCTACCGTGGAACGTTTGGTTCATCGCGACTCGACTCAACTTTGGATCATTCATAATTTAGTTAAGAGCTTATCGATCCCGATCCGCATCCTTACCAAAATAGTGTTTGACCCATTGCCCATTCACTAAGAACGTTTGCATCTTTGCCTTTAAGCTCTACCGCACCATGTTGTGTCATCCTCACCACTTTGAAAGGCCCACTCTATTTAGACCTTAGTTTTTCGGGGAATAATCTAAGTCTAGAGTTGAAGAGTAATACCTTTTGTCCTAGAGTAAAAAGTGCGAGGGACTATGTGATTGTCATACCATCTCTTGGTCTTCTCTTTGTATAACTTAGCATTCTCATAAGTATGGAGCCAAACTCTTCAAGTTTGTGCAATAAGCCTATTCTTTTTTTCCCGGCTAGCTCTGGGTCAAGATTTAACTTCTTTATCGCCCAATATGTTTGATGCTCTAACTCTGCCGGAAGATGACACACTTTTCTGAACACCATGTGATTGGGAGAAGTCCATATGAGTGTTTTATATGCTGTCCTATACGCCTATAAAGCATCATCAAGTTTCCTGGACCAATTTTTTCGTTGAGCATTCATTGTTTTCTGCAAGATTTTCTTCACTTCTCTATTCGACACTACAACTTGGCCACTAGTTTGTGGTTGGTACGCTATAGCTACCTTATGATGTATACCATACTTAGCCAGAAGATTCTTCACTAAATGATTAACGAAGTGCTTACCTCCATCACTTATGATTTCCCTTGGAGTACCAAAGCGAGTGAAGATATGTTTTCTTATGAATTTAATAACTACCTTTGAATCATTCGTAGGAATAACTACAACCTCAACTCATTTAGACACATAATCAACCGCCACTAGAATTTATTGGTTTCCATCCAATGGTGGAAAGGGACCTATGAAATCAATACCCCACATATCAAAGTTTGCTACCTCAAGAATATTGTTATGTGGAATCCCATGTCTTCTAAATATAGTACCCAATATTTGACATTGAGCACATTCTTTCACATGAGCTATCAAATCTTTGAACAAAAAGGGCCAAATGAAGTCAGGTTGCAATACCTTGTGAGCTGTGCGCTCTCCTCTAAGATGCCCTCCACAAGGACTTGCATGATATCTGTAGAGCACTTGTTTGACCTCATTTTACGAAATGCATATTCTCACAACTTGATCCACTCATTTTTAAACAAGAATGGTTCATCCTAGATATAAAATTTAGTATCATGCTTTAGCTTCTTTCTTTGTTGAGCAATTGCGCCTGGTGGGAGCACTTTACTCACCAATAGATTCACTATATAAGCATACCATGGAATTTGAGAGATATAAGGCCTTCATATACTCATCCGAAAACTCTTCACGTATTTTTTTCCCTTTATGCACATGAGAGAAGTCTTCTAACCTCGAAATACGATCAACTATTTGATTCTTTGTACCTTTATGGTCTTTGATTTCAAGGTAAAATTCTTGAAGAAGCAATATCAATCGAATGAGCCGTGGCTTAGCATCCTTCTTGTTGAATAGGTACCTAATCACTGGTTAGTCAGTATGAATAATCACTTTGGTACGTACCAAATTTGATTTGAACTTGTTGAAGTCGAACACTAGAGCAAACATCTCCTTCTCAGTCACTGTGTAATTAGCTTGGGCAAAATCAAGGATTTTGCTAGCATAATATGTCGAATGGAACACTAGATCTTTTCTTTGTCCCAATATTGCACCCACTGCTACATTGCTTGCATCACACATGAGTTCAAATGGTAGCTCCCAATTAGGAGAAATCAAGATTAAAACTTTAATCAAGTTCTACTTCAGCATCTCTAACGCTTTCACACAATTTTCATCAAACTTAAATTTCACCTTTTTCTCCATGAAACTGCACATAGGTCTGGTAGTCTTGAAAAAATCCTTGATGAATCTCCGGTAAAGACCTGGATGTCCTAGAAAACTTCTTACCCCATTGACAGAAACCGAATGGGGAAATTTCTTTGTAACCTTAACTTGGCTTTATCAACCTCTAGTCCATGCTTCGACACCTTGTAACCCAAAACTATACCTTTTCGAACCAAGAAATGAAATTTCTCCTAATTAAGCACCAAGTTTGTATCTTCACAACGAGCGAGTGCTTTTCAAGGTTTCTAAGACATACCTCAAAAAACTTCCCAAAGAAAGATAAATCATCCATAAATACTTCTAAAAAAGCATCCACCATGTCATGAAAAATAGCCATCATACATCTCTGAAAAGTGGCCGGAGCATTTCAATATCCTAATGGCATGCGTTTGAAAGCATATGTGCCATAAGGGCAAGTGAAAGTGGTCTTTTGTTGATCCTCGGGTGCAATCAAAATTTGATTATATCCAGAATACCCATCTAAAAAGCAATAGTATTCATGCCCTGCTAAATGGTCAAGAATTTGATCAATGAAAGGGATAGGATAATGAACCTTTCTTTTGTCATCATTTAATTTCTAGTAATCCATGCAAATCCTCCATCTAGTACTAGTTCTTGTGGGAATCAACTCATTCTTTTAGTTCTTCACACTGTCATACCACCTTTCTTTGGTACACACTTTACAGGACTTACCTATTTACTATCAAAGATAGGGTACACAATTCCTACATCTAACCACTTGATCACTTCTTTTCTTACAACTTGTTTTATCAATGGATTTAGTCAATGTTAATGTTATTCACTCGTCTTGTGGTATTCCTTCATATAGATTTTGTGCATACACAACGCTAGACTAATTCCATGAATATCCGGCATCTGCTACCCAATAACTTTCTTCCTTTGCTTTAAGATCTTTAATGCCGCATCAACCTGTGCTTCAGACAATTTTGCATAAAGTATCACAGGTAAAGTTTCATTGTTGCTCAGATATGCATACCTTAGGTGTCTCGACATAGATTTAAACTCTAATTTGGTGCTTCTATGATCGATGGTTTGATATTTAAATTTTGCCCAACCTCTTCTTGTTTCTTTTCTCCACTTACCCCATGCACCATTTCTCTTCTTTGGAGCTAGTTCTTCTAATTGTAACCCATTTCTTGTGCCCACATCATTCACTTGTTTCGGGTTAGTATCAGTGACATCTGAAAGACCTTTTTGTCGACGCAAATTTATAGCATTAGTTGATTGAGTATACTGCCTTTCCAAATTTTGATTTGATATCTGGGTGTTTCTCAATTCCTTTTTGAAATTATCTACCTTTGCATTGTTTTTAATCATCTCTGCCATCAGTTGATTGAACATCTCCTTATTAGTCATACTCCCTTATTGGGCACCTTGATTATTACCTTGGCCATGGTTTTGATACCGCTGCCCATTTCTTTGTGGTCGGTATTGGTTTTGCCATTGTGCCTGGTTTTGATTCTAATTTTGATTTCCACCCCATGAAAAGTTTGGGTGATTCCTCCAAATTGTGTTATATGTATTGCCATAATTCTATGTTCCTCCACCTCTACGTGGATTACCTACATAGTTCAGAGAGTCTAGATTTGATTCACAACATTCAATCACATGCTCTCCACTATCGCAAACTTCACACCATCCATGAGGTTGTTGTATCACATTTACTTGTTCCTGTTGTTGCCTTAGTGTTAGTTTATTGATCTTCGGGGTAATATGATTTTGCAAAGCATAAATTTTGCAGCAAATGCAGTCACTTGATCCACTTCCAACACTCTTGCAGCCTTTTACATTGTATTTCTTTACGCATCTCCATTCCATTCTGGGTTACCTTTCAACAGTTTGTCTAGGACTTCAACCAGTTTATCATAGGTCTTCTCTAGGGCTTGCCCACATGCTATAGTATTTAGTAGTACCTTTGCATTATATTCAAGACCTTTAATAAATGCGTGATCTAATACCTCATTTACCTGGTAACGATAAATGTTTAAATCGATCCCAAGTTTGTTACATGTTCTCTCTACTTCCCTACTTGAAACTTAAGATCTCAATCCTTTGATTTGCAGGTTTTCCTGATGGAAAGAATCAACTTAGGAACCTCTTTGCTAGATAGTCCCATGTAGTGATAGAATTTGCTGGCTCAAATGCCAACCACCATTTTTCTTCTCCCAATAGTGAGAATGGAAAAAAAAAATCAACCTCACATAATCAGATGATAACCCATCAAAATGTAAGTATCACTTATTTCTAGAAAGTTCTTTATATACACTCGAGGGCCCTCATGAGGAAGGCCAGTAAATTGACTAGTTGAATGAGTGAGTTGCACCATATTCTGTTTCTGCTCAAATCTACCACTCGGTGGTGGTTTACGAATACTAGACGTAAAATGAGTGGTGAGTGGGATTGTCACATCACAGACGCCCTTGTTCGTTTTCCACGATTTCCTCATGATTATCCACAGGATTTTCCTTGGTATCTATTTCTAACTACTGAAATGGGTTTAGAGTCGCCAACCTTCTTCGTCGACAAAGAAACCTTTCAGGTTTGTTTAACGAATCTACCAGCTTTCTCCCTTGAGCCAGACTTGTGCCTTAAGTACCTGTAATTCAGAACAACTAAGATCAAATTATTAATATTTATACAATAAAATCACAGACTTAAAAAAATTAAATATAAACTAATTCTAAAGTCCTTGACAACGGCGCCAAAAAAGTTGTTGCTGCCAAATGCACACGCAAGTGTACATGATCGTAAAAGTAATAAATGACTCTTTTAGAAGCGGATTGTCGAATCCAAAAGACTTATGATCAATTTATATCAATTCTACTAATTCCACAACTTGAATAAAATGTACTCAAGAATCTTATGTTTCATTTACTACTATTGCGAATAATTCAAGTATAAAAATAACTAGTAACGACAACTTCAATTCGGTGATTTAAACAATTAAGGGACAATTCTAGGGCTGCAATATGCTTAAGGTTTCATGTATCCCATCTCATGTATAAATTAATTACATTTATCAAATCACTGATTTATAGGGTTGATTATATGATCATGATTTCTCGAACTCTGATCGCCTACTCCAATTGACTGTCTAACTACATTGTTGAACAGGGATAGACAAACTTAATTGATGAGCATTTATATTTCATTACCAAGCTCGGTGTTTTTTCAGTGGCAATCCTAAACATGAATCTAAACTAGTGAAATTATAGAAAGATCAAGGTTTTTGTATTCTTTGGTCTATCTACCTAATCATCTCTCGAGTTTAAGAATATACAATATATCTCATTGGTGCCCAATCATGAGATACTAAAATAAGAATACAAAATTAATTTAAGCAATAAACACATATAACTCATAACAGTTGATGTTCAATAATTACTCATAACTACAACCCCAGTACAAAGGCTTGTAGCCACTCATAATAATCAAGAATGCAAATACAATTGTTTTCATAAAATTCAAAATTAAAGAAAGAGTAGAAAATTGAAACCTAAGACAGATTGTTTTTCCCTTGCTCTTGCAATTGGAAAAAAAGGTGTACCTTTACCAAATAACCCTAAGGTCCTATTTATAGAGTTTGGAAATTAATTCTCACTTATAATCGATTTTGGAATCCTAAAACGACTAAATTCACTGTAAAAGTTGAGGGCAAGGTGCCAGGAAAGCACCGGGAACAAGTCCAAGGCGTTTCAAGCTGGCGCCCTATGCCACCAGTGCGCCAGGAAGCTGCCCCAGTTAATTTGAGGTTGCCTCCCTACGCCACCAGTGCACCTGGTGTGCTGGGGCAGTGCACCAAGCCTTCCCATTGATGCATTTTCTTGTTGTTCTAGCTTTCTTTTCTTCCGTTATGTGCATACTTCTTCTGGAACCCCTGCATATAGCTAATCATGTAGGTTAATGTGTAATTATCACAATACCTATCTAAAATATATAAATTAGAATTGAGAATACTCTCAAAAGTTTTGGTAAATGTGGACAAATTTTAGTAATAGGGTATATAAATGCGCCTAAGATCAATGGGTCCCATTAAATTAATGGAATAACTACATAATTAGACATACTTCACTACCATAAATATTATTATTATTACCTATACTATCAAAATATTACGTATCTTACCATTAATTAAAAGTTTTCTACCATATATTGAGAAATATACACTTAAATATATGATACACTAAAATAGGGAGAGAGGTGAGCGAGATGGGAAGGGAAGAGAGCGAGATTCATTATGTATCTTAGATACATATGAATGGCACTAAATACACCTATATGTATGTGTTTGGTATGATTTATATGTATTTGAGATACCATATACATAAGAGAGTTGTAAGCGAGATGTGAGAAAGGCGAGCAAGATTTGTTATGTTGTAACATCGTAGAAATTCCTAAGTTCAGATCAAGCCCTAAGGAACTCAGAAAAAAATAAAAGTTTGCTGAAATCTGAGAAGAACATACACTTTTTACGGTTCGTAGATGTCACGATCCAAGGTATACCCTAGGTGTAACATGGTGCATAGGACCCCTAGAGGCCCTACACAAGCCACTTAGCATGCATAAACAAAATAATAGAAATCAAGAGATTTAAAAGACAATTCATAATTTGATAAAACGTAGCGGAAGTCTACATATTCTCAAAACCATCTATTACATAAAGAGTGACCGAGACGTAACCCTGACATCACGTACAACATCTGAAACGTAAAGTCTAAAAGCGATAAAAGGTTCGGTCCTTAGAACATGAGGACTCACCACAACTCAAGGTAACCAAAGTGACCTTTAGCCACTGGGATGAGAAACTAAAACGTCAGACCCTGCATTTGAGAAACAATGTAGGCAAGAGTACGCGTTAGTACAAAAATGTACCAAGTATGATAACAATGCATAGAGATATAAAATCATGCTATAAAGGACCTTTTTATGACATGCAAAAACCAAGTTAAAACATAAAATAAGAGGTTAGAAAACATCATCGTAATCATGGTCAATGCAAGTAAAACTCATCTTTGAACACTTGTGAGATACATCTTGAAGTAATCTTAGTTCATCATTATTGTGGGAAGTAGCCTTAACCGACATAGAGACCATGTGATCTATAACATGGAATACAGTGTCTACCCCATACTGAAAATGGGTGTCCTTACTTGCCAAGGCAAGAACCTAAACTTCTATCTTACTTAGATCTACTAGCTAATGTCTATCTAAGACAATCATCCTATGGTGGCACATACGTATGTGATAAGGAGCTTTCTACTAGAAACCCGACCTCTAGCTACATGAGAACATCCATCTCAATATCTTCTCGGTGCTAAGCATAAATTCCATGGAATAGTCGTAATTCTTTACTCGACTTATCTTTCATGGAAGTCACATCAAATATCCAATCCAAGCTAGGTTTATTTAGAATAGCTCCTAAAACTTGATTTAAAGTTAAGCTGAGAAAGCCTTTCAACTCTAAGAATCCTTATGTGAGAAAACCCTTGCACATGTATGTATTGAGTTAATATGTGAGAAATCCTTTCACAATAACAACAACAACATTTATGCTTTACTCTCTAAGCAATCTTAAATCATTTTCATCGATTTCATAAAGAACATGCATATCTTCATAAACTTGTCTTTCATAGTTCAAAACCTACGTTATATCATCATAGCTTAGAAAACATGGGTTATGCATGATTTTATGGGGAATCATCTTAAATACATGGAATTATCTCAATTCATGCATAATAGTTCATAAGAAAATCAAATGAACCAACATTTAAAGAACCCATGACATGGAGGAAAACCCTAACTTCAATTGGAGATTTCTAGCTTTGTAAATTGGAGAATTTAGGAACTCTATGGAGGAAAGAGCTCCATAGATGAAGACTATCATACCTTAGAATTCAAAGCCCATAAGCAATGGTGAATTGGAAACTTGAACTTGAAACCCTAAGTTGACTCCATATTCTTATAGAGAGAGAAATATTTGGGGAGGATGAATTTGTTATTCTTTTTGGGAAATTTAGAGAATGAATTGAATTGGGTGATTTTGAGGATAAAATCCTTATATAAGGCTTTGGGTTAAGGGTAAAATGACATAACATTAAATTAAAACAATTAGGAAAAGACCCAAAATCCCATGACTTAAAAGCTGATAGAATGGGTTCATGGGAGCCTTCACGGCCCGTCTAAGGTACCACGACCCGTCTAACGAGTGTCTGACGTTCCTACCTCTCACTCTCGTAGGTAGTTTATCTCTTGGCATTAAAAGATTGGTGAGCCCTCATGTTCCAAGGGCTGAGATACCTTTATAGCTTTCTTTATTTCAGTTTTCAGACATTTGTATGTGGTGTATGGATTACGTCCTAACCACTTCCTTTTTTATGTAATAGATGGCTTGTTGAGACTATGTTAGACTTCCGCTTTGTCAAACTCTTTTATGACATAAGAATGTTTCTTTAAAATCTTTAGTTCTATTATCTTGTATGATGTATGTTAAGTGTCTTGTATAGGGCCTCTTGGGGTTCTATACGTCATGTTACACCTAGGGTATACTTTGGGTCGTGACATTTGGTCATGTACATCATGTTTTTGACCATGTCCCCTTATGATCATAATTCATGTTTTATTGTATGTCCCTCATACTTAGCATATTCCATGTACTAATGCATACTTGTGCCAACATTATTTCACTAATGTAGGGCTTGGCGACTTCTCTGTCCATTCGTGGCTAGTTAATCACTCTAGAGGTTTGACGACTTGGTGAGTCTTTATACTCCAAGGACACTGTCGCCTTTATTGCTTTATTATATTCTTTTTTTGGATGTTGTATGTGGTGTACGGGTTACGTACTAACCACTTCTTTTGATATTGTATAAAGGATTGTCAGGACTATGTTGGACTTCCGCCTTTGAAATAACATACTTTTTTATTGGTATGAAATACTTTACTTTTGTCTATTACCATGTGTATATGTATGTCAAGTGACTTGTGTAGAGCCTGTCGGGGTCTTATACTCCATGTCATGCCTAGGGTATACTTTGGGTCGTAACAAACTTAGTATTCAAAGCACAAAGTTTTAGAAAAGATCATACAATATTTGGCAAACCGCATTGAGTAGAGTCTTGTTCATAAGTGTGAAGCGTGCCACATTTATGATAAGAGGCTACAAAGCATTTAGGAAACTCCACTTTTTTCGTTACTTTTAAATCGTGCCATAAAGTCTATCTTTATAAAGATCCTTCTCATAAATCATTTTGATCCTTCTCAGGATATGGCCTCTTGAAGAGCTTATGTGAGAAGGAATACAAACAACGACAATGTGAAGCCCGAGGTTCCTCAAGTTCTGACTGATCCGTTGGATGAGCAAGTGACTTATGCCAAATTTTGAGCCACTTTTCAAGTGTTGGCTCAGGCCATGACGGCCCAAGCTAATAGAAAAAATGCCCCCGTAAGCCCAAATATGGGTACAACGATGAAAATGATATGGGAATTCACTAGATTGAATCCTTTGAAACTCCATAGTTCTAAGATTAATGAGGATCCTCAAGAGTTCATTGATGAGGTTTACAAGATAGTAGGGATTATGGGATTGTCTACGGTTTAGAAGGATTAATTGGTCCCTTATCAACTCAAGGGTGTTGCTCAAGTGTGGTTTGAACAATAGAAAAGTGGGAGAGTAGTTGATGCGGGTCCTCTTGATTGGGAGAAATTCAAGGGAGATTTTCTTGATAATTTCTTTCCTCTTGAATTGAGATAAGCAAAAGTGCTTGAGTTTATTAATCTCTGTCAAGGCAATATGAGTGTGAAGGAGTATGCCTTGAATTTCACTAATCTCATTCTAGGTCCAATGGACATGGGCATCCTCAATTTCGGCAAAAGTTTTTGGATCAAGGTTCTTCTAATGCTCCAGCTCCTAAGTTCAACAAAAAATAGGGTGTCTAAATCGAACCCTCAATAAGCAAATGGTGGTAATGGATCTTCTACCCCCGCTTGCACTAGGTGTGGAAAGAAACATGATGGCAAGTGTTTGGTCGGTACATATGGTTGCTTTTATTATGGAAAGAGTGGTCACAAGATGAGATATTTCCCATAGCTTTATACTAAGAGAAAAAATGGTAGGAAAGTTCAACCCAATGGTTCCGGTTCGGTTGCTTTGAAGTAAAATAGATTTTATGCTCTTCAGACTCGACAGGACCGTGAGAGTTCTCTGGATGTGGTGACGGGTAAGTTGAATGTCTTTCATGTTGATGTTTATTCTTTACTTGATATGGGTGCTACCTTATAATTTGTTACTCTTTATGTGGCCATGAGATTTGATGTTGGTCTCGAAATCCTTTCTAATCCCTTTCATGTCTCTACTCCCACGGGTGATGCTATTGTGGCTAGAAGAGTCTATAGAAATTTTCCTATTTCTATTTCTCGTAGAGTCACTCATTTTGATCTTGTATAGCTTGACATGTTAGATTTTGATGTTATTCTTGGGATCGATTGGCTTCTTCCATGTCATGCTTCAATAGATTGTAGGACCTGATTGGTCACTTTCAAGGTTCCGAATGAACCTATCATGTCATGGAAATGGGGGAAATTGTGTTCTTAAGGGTCATTTCACATCTTGCCTAAAGGCTAGGAAAATGATTTCGGAGGTTGCATTTATTATCTTGTTCGGGTTAGAGATATAAATTTCGAAACCCTTACCTTTGAGTCAGTTTTGATTGTAAGTGAGTTTTAAGAAGTGTTTCTTGATGAACTTCCTGATATTTTTCTCGAACGGGAAATATACTTTGGTATTGACCTTCTCACATATACATATCCTATTTCATTCATCCCTATCATTTGGTCCCAACATAACTTAAAGAGTTAAAGAACTAATTGATTGATTTGTTGGATATGTGTTTGATTAGACCAAGTATCTCTCCATAGAGTGCTCCAGTATTGTTTGTTCGAAAGAATGATGATTCTCTCTAAATGTGTATTGACTATTGGCAATTGAATATGGTTGCCATTAAGAATAAGTATCCTATTCAAAGGATAGATAATTTGTTTGATCAACTCCATGGAGAAAGTTACTTCTCTAAGATTGACCTTTGTTCGGGTTATCACCAATTGAGGGTAAAAGATAGTGACATTCTAAAGACAACTTTTCGAACTCAATATGGTCATTATGAGTTTTTGGTAATGTCGTTTGGTTTGACCAATGCACCAATGACATTCACAAATTTGATGAATATGGTGTTTAGGTAATATCTTGAAATGTTTGTGATTGTGTTTATCGATGATATCTTGATCTATTCACAGAGTAAGGATGAGAATGTTGAGCATTTGAGGATTGTGTTGCGAATTCTCAAGGAATGTGAATTGTATGTTAAACTTAGCAATTGTGAGTTTGATTGAGGTTCGTTGCTTTCCTTGGCCATATTGTCTCCGGTGGAGGTATTCAAGTTGATCCTATGAAAATTGAGGTGGTTAAGAATTAGCCTAGGCCCTTGTTCGCTTTGGATATACGGAATTTCTTGGGTTGGCCGGTTACTATAGAAGGTTCATGGAAGTATTTTCCTCTATTGCTTCACCATTGAAAATATTGACTCAGAAGAAGGTAAAATTTCTATGGTCAGAAGCTTATGAGAAGAGTTTTCAAGAGTTGAAGGATAGACTCAATTCAGCCCATATTTTGACTTTACCGGAAGGATCATATGGTTTTATGATTTATTGTGATGCTTCAGGGATTGGTCTTGGTTGCGTTTTAATGCAACATGGAAAAGTCATTGCTTATGCTTCAAGGCAATTGAAGGTTCATGAAAGGAATTATATGACTCATGATTAGAGTTATCAACGGTGGTGTTTGCTTTAAAGATTTGGAGACACCTCTTGGATGGTGTTCATGTAGATGTGTTCGCAGACCACAAGAGTTTGAAGTATGTGTTCACTCAAAAGAATTAAATCTTCGTCAAATGAGGTAGCTTGAGTTGTTGAAGGATTACCATATGAGTGTCATATATCATCCAGAAAAGGCAAATGTGGTGGTAGATGCTCTTAATCGATTATCAATGGGTAGTGTTTCTCATGTTGTGGATGATAAGAACGAGTTAGTTCGTGATGTTCATAGATTGGCTCAATTGGGTTTTCATTTGGTTGGTTCTAATGAAGGTGGTGTTGTAGTTCATAATGGTTTGGAATCGTCTTTTGTATCGGATGTGAAAAGCTAAGAAAAATCTTGATCCGGTTAGTTGACTTGAAGAAGTCGATTTCTAGAAAAACCATTGAGGTGTTCTCTTAGAGGAAGATGGTGTCCTTCGATATCAAGGTCGATTATGTGTTCCAAATGTTAATGAGTTGAGGAAACATATTTTGAAAAAATCTCACAGTTCTAAGTATTCTATTCACTCGGGAGCCACCAAGATGTACCGTGATTTGTGGGAAGTCTATTGGTGGAATTGGAAGAAGAAAGACATTGTCCGAATTGCCAACAAGTAAAAGTTGAGCATTAGAAATAGGATGGTTTGTCTCAAAACATTAGTATTCATACATGTAAGTGGGACGGTTTGAATATGGACTTCATTAAGGGTTTACCTCGCACTCGTTGACAATTTGACTCGATTTGGGTCATAGTGGACCGAATTATAAAATCGGCTCACTTTCTTTCATAAAGACTTCATCCTTATCACAAGAGTAAGCCAAACTTTATAATATGGAAATGGTAAGGTTATATGGAGTGCCTTTGTCCATTATCTCTGATCGAGGTACTCCGTTTACATCTCAGTTTTAGAAGTCGTTTCAGAAAGGTTTTAGTACCCAAGTGAAACTTAACACGACTTGTCATCCTCACGCCGATGGACAAGAAGAGTGTAACATTCAAACCTTGGAGGATATGCTAAGAGCTTGAGTAATTGATTTCAAGGGTAATTGGGATGATCATTTCCCTTTGATTGAGTTTTCTTATAAAAATAGTTATCATTCTAGCATTGGTATGACAATGTTTGAGGCTCTTTATGGTAGGAGGTGTAGGTCTCCTATATGATGGTTTGAATTGGTGAGGTCACTTTGATAGGGCCCGAGTTGCTTCCATGAAGGCTCTTTGGAGGAATCAATTAGTTGAGGGTGCTACTTGGGAGGCCGAAGCAGATATGATGTCATGGTATCCTCATCTCTTTCCCTCCTCTCCTACTCTATCTTGAGGTATTAGTTTTCTCATGGTTCATTCTTTTGGATTCATACGTTTTAGTCATTCTCATGTTTCCATATGCATGCATATTCATGGAAACTTCATTTTCGATGTTATGATTTAGCTTGGAGTAATTCCATGTTTATATGCATTTTGATGAAATTTGCATTCATGTTGGGTTGTTAGTTTCTCTCTACTCTATTCATGCTAGGTTGAGTCTCATTTGAGGACAAATGTTCCCAAGGGGGAGATATTGTAACACCTCAGAATTTGGAAAAGGAAAGAAGCCCAAACGATGGCTATTGGTTCAAGTCCGCGAGGTCAGTCTACGGTTCTTGGGAGGTTCTACGAGTCGTAGACTAATCTCGTAGGAAGTGGAAAAAATATTTTGGAAATCAAGCCCAGTAACTCATTCTACGATTGACCAGGCTGATCCTTTGAATTGACTATGGACCGTATGAAGGTCTTGTAGAAATGTTTCAGACTTAGAGAAATTTTGGGTTGAAATTAGAGGTCTACGGATCGTAGAAAGTTTGACGGTATGTAGAAACGAGTCGTAGGATTTGTCAAGATTTCAGGACCTAGTCACTTGACCTATGGTTGACTAGTACGGTCTATAGGAATTTCTACGGTCCGTAGGTCACAACCATATAGTCTGCCGACCGTTATTTTTAAAGGGTATTTGAGTCTTTTCCTATGCACCTAATTCCTATATCACGTCGTCTTGCCTATAAATAAGCCCATATAACTAATTTGGGTAAAAAATCTACCTTTCATTCCCCCAAAATCCCCAAAGTTTCTCTCAAAGGCTTCTCTCCAACGTTCTTAAGGAATTTCTAGGGTTCTTCAAGTCTTCAAGGTTTCTTCATCAATTGCTTGTGGGATTTGAGATTAAGGTATGTAAGGAGTTAATCAATTGGTTCCATTCACCCATCGAGTCCCAAATTTTTCTCCAATTCTCCAATTTAATTTACCTAAATTTGTTAGGATTTCATTCAATTCCTCATGGGTTCTATATGTATGAATTCAATTTTCCATACTTTCCAATCAATTCCATGTGAACCTATGCATTGATCACAGTTTTAACTATGAACCCTAATTTACATGAATTTATGAAGAAGTTATGAAGCTATGAAGCTATGAATGATGTTTTCATGAACTTATACATGATTTATGAAAGGTAAGGTTTTATGATCTAGGTTTCTATAAGATTGGTATCAATGAAATTGTGAAAAGGTTTCTCACATTAAGGGGTCATGATTTGGTGAAAGGTTTTCTCACTCATGCATGAATCAAGTTTTAAGGAGCTATTCTATGATATTTTTAGCTTGGATTAGTAACTTAATTATTATTTTCCATGGTTAATTATATGCTTATGTTTATGATTATTCCGTGGGAATTTTTACTTAGCCTCGAGAGGATATTGAGATGGAGGCTCTCCCATTAGTAGAGGCTGGATCTCTAGTAGAAATCTCATTGTCCCTAACTATGTGCCTCCGTAGGTTATCTTAAGTGACATAGCTAGTGGATCCACCTGAGCTAGAAGTTTATTGGCAAGTAAGGAGATCTCTTTTTGATGTGGGAGCAAGACACCGAATTCCACATTATAGCTCATGTGGTCTATGCCCGATAATACTAAATACCCCACAAAATGAACTAAGTTACTTTCAAACATTTTATGAAGTTTTTCTCATGATTTTTAGATGTAATGACCACATGTTCATGATTATGATTCCTCTTTGAAGATTTTCACTATGTTTAGCTTGGTCATGCACATCATGTTTTTCGCTTATGTCCCCTAATGATCATATTTCATGTTTTATTGCATGTCCCTCATACTTAGTACATTCCATGTACTAATACATACTTGTGTCTACATTGTTTCACTAATGTAGAGCTTGATGACTTATCTCCCTCCATTTGTGGCTAGTTGATCACTCTAGAGGTTTGAAGACTTAGTGAGTCCTCATACTCAAAATACTATATCGCCTTTATTGCTTTCTTATGTTTTTACTTTCGGATGTTATAAGTGGTGTACGGGTTATGTACCGACCACCTTCTTTTGACATTGTAGAAAGGCGTGTCAAGACTATGTTAGAATTCCGCCTTTGAAATGACAAACTCTTTTATTGATATGAAATGCTTTGTTTTTGTCTATTACCGTGTGTATATGTATGTCTAGTGGCTTGTGTAGGGCCTCTCGAGGTCTTGTAAGCCATGTCACACTTAGGGTGTACTTTGGGTCGTGACAAAATATTGATAAGAAATTGTATCACGCCAGCGAATCATTGGTGCTTAGATAGTTTTTCTTCAGTCAAGCTGATGTTTGGCTGGTAAGATGCCAATTGTTTCTTGTGGGATGCCCGTTCCTTCATTGGTGTGCTTTAGTGATTTTAAGGTCCAAATATATCAAACTTGACTTTTCTAAGAAATGGCTCCATACAAGAGAACTAGGGCCTAAAATCGTCTCAATTAGCATAAAAACAACAATTATTCATGAATTTAAGTCCAATGAGTTGGTAAAAAACTAACTCATCAGACCCTCTTACTCTCTCTATGCTCATTTTTTTGGCATTAAGGATAATGTCTCTTTTATAGTGCGGAGAAGGGTAGTAATTTTTTCTAGGTGGTGGTTGTAATATTTGATATTGGTACTTTCTTTTGGTTTAATTTTGGTGAAGTGATGCTAGTTAACTTCTTGTTTTGGTTTATAGTATAATCATTTTAGGTTTTGTAGTATAACTTTTTGTACAAATGCTTCATTGAATATCATGCTTGTGCCATTTTGCGTACTAGCATTAGAATATTGAATGACTCAGAAAGTACTCTTGTTGAGATGCATGTTGGTAAATTATTTGAGTTTTTCATACTAAAGACCTATTTTCAATTTTAAGGTGAAAAGTTTGCATACTCTTTGTATGAATTTGAGAATTTTGTGTTGAATAATTGAATATCAATTTTTGTGATAGTGCAATGATTGTTGCATGCAAGTTAGAAATATAATGATCATTGCTTTGATGAGTGTGCTTGAGTGCCATGTGCAATAAGGTTTAGACATAATTCCATGCATCGTGAAGACATGGAACTTGCCATGCTGGTCTAGTTATTTGGAACTTGGGAACATGTGAAAGGATCAAAGGTAGTCATTGAGAGTGAGTCATTAATCTAAACCATCTCTATGTCTACCATGTGATTTGTGTGATCCAGTTTTGCCCAAGTTGTGCCTAAATTTCTATGTTTTTAATTAGTTGTATTGATAGCTTTATCACTTTTGAATTGGACCAACATTTTAAACCAAGATTATATTGAAGCATTCATGTGAGGCTGAGAAATAACTTAGGTCAAAAGCCTAAGTTGGGGGTGTGGTGAGTTGTAGTAAGGATTGATGAAGAATGAAACTTGTGTTGGATTGAAGTTGTTTCTTCAAGGTAGTTGTATTATAAAAGATGGAGCTCCTCCAAAATCATCCAAGATTTAAAAAAAAAGAAAAAGAGAATGATTGATTTATTATTTCAAAAAAATGGGTTCCCATCGAGAAGAATCAAAGAAGTGAGTGTGAATGTTGATATGTGCCTAAGAGGAGGAAAGAATGATTGAATTAATAAGGGCTCATGTAATGCTTCAAGATGGTAGAGTCACTTTAATCCAAATTTTATCCTACTTTGCCCTAGACCTCATTACAAGCCGATAAAATACATTTGTGATCCCTTACTAGCTAATTCATTGATCAATTGAAAATTATGGACAAGTTTATGGGTTGTCGCATACATATTATTCTCTTTGTGAGTATTAGTATTTTTTGTGATCCATTTATGATAAAGTTCTTATGGATTGTGAGAGAAGGGTATCATTCTTTGTGATAGGGCACTCAAGTAAGAGGAGGAAAGAAGGACTGAAGTAATAAGGGCTCATCTAATACTTCAAGATGGTAGAGTCACTTTAATCCAATTTTTTTTCTACTTTGCCCAAGACCACATTACAAGTAGATAAAATATCATTGTGATCCCTTGCTAGCCAGTTCACCGATCAATTGAAAAATATGGACAAGCTTATGTGTTGGCGCATACATGTTACTCTCCTTGTGAGTGTGAGTGTAATTTGTGATTCCTTGATGATAAAGTTCTTGTGAATTAGGAGAGAAGGGTATCATTCTTTGTGATAGGGCACTAAAGTACATTTGTCTAGCATAATTTTGCATTTTGGTGAGCTGTTGTGAACACTTAATTTAATTTGCAATGATTAGTCAAAGTTTGAAGTTTATAATGCATAATTGGAGCGTATAAGTATTAAAGTTAATCCAATGGTCTTCAAGATCACGTGGGCAAAGTCTTAGCGAAAATATATGCATGCCAACTCTCAAGAAGTACTCTTTGTTGGCATGTTTATTAAATTTATAGGGATAATTTTTTACTTGAGGACAAAAAAAGTTTAAGTTGGGGTGTTGGTGAATTGGAAATTTGTGACTCATTTCAAATTTTTTCCTCATCAAAAGTAATATCCTCAAGGCCTATTTATATCTTTTTTATTATAATGTGATTGTATTTTGGCTAAGGGAGGCTAAGAATACCTTGGAGTTTAAAAAAAGGAAGAAATCCAAAATAAGAAAGAAGTATCGAGTTATACTGAGCATCACCCATCCAATTTGACGCATTGCTAATAGGCGCTCAACTCGCTAAGTATGACAGCTCATACTTCTTAAACTTTCCTCAGGTGGTAAAACAAAAGAATATTTGGTGTAGCACCGAATTGACTCCGCAAAGGTCTAGAGTATCACCAAAATTCACAGTCTCCTAAAGAAATTAATTAATTGCACAAGACGATTTGATGAGAAGGACTGACAAGTCAGGTATAACCAAATCATTCTACAACTCTAGTTGAGTTTGCTAAATTGTCTCAAAGGGCATTTTTGTGAATTTATTATCGAAAGTATAAATAGAATTCAGAAGTGAGAGAAAAACAACTTTACATTCTCTAAATTTCTTAGCTACTTCTCCACAAAACAACTTTACATTCTCTAAATTACATTCTACAAGATATTCTGTTTTTCATTTCATACATTTTTTTCCTTTTCTTTTTTCTCTCTTACTTTTTGAATTCTTTTTATCCTTTTTATAATTTTAACTTCAAATAAATTAATCCCCCCCTTTCACTCCACGCCACTCCACCCCCACCTCCTCTACGTTCAGCAAACCATTTCCTTCATTTTTTTACTCTTACTTCTTCTTTTCCGTGGCTAACTTTTCTTCTTCTTACTGAATTTTATTTACAAAATTAAACTATTTTCTTGATTTTGTTGGGTTGTTTATAACAAAAGTTAGTTATTCTTTAAGCAAATTCAAAATTTTAAGAATATCATCAATTGATTTATCGTCTTTTTGTATAACTTTAAAATTTGAAATGATAATTTGAAAAGACTAAATGAATTTCTCTAAAATTGTTAGAATATTGATTGAAATTTGGATAAAAAGCTAAATGATATCTCATAATCATCTTGAAATCTAATTGGTTTACAAAATTATTCAAAATGTAAAAAAATATTTAGATAAGATTTTAGAATTGAGAATTAAAGTAATAGTAATAAAAGAATGTGGATAGAGTTGTGGCAAAAATGTTGGCACCGAAAGTGGTGGAGTTCCGTCGAAGATGACAACTAATTTTTGAAAAAGAAAAATAAAAAGCAAAAAGGTTAAAACTATCAAAAAAATAAGAAAATACATTTCATAATAAAATACTCGTAAAACTAATATTATAATCATTATTTTAAGTTTTTCATGCTCTTTAAGAGAGTGCATACACTCTCTATGTCAAATTGTCAAAAAGGATGTTATAACACCAAATAAAAAAATTGTTCAAGGGTAATAGAACCCCCCAAAATTTAAGTGTCTTTTTCAAAAATAAGTTTTACTTTAATGGGGTAATGATGTATTTTCTCTATCGTATTCATAGTCTTTGAAATAGTAAGAATCTAGTAATACCAAATCATTCATAAACTCTATATGATAGATCTTTTTTTCCATATCATAGAATAACTCCTTTCAAAATTATGATTTCATAGCATATTCATTAGATACTTATCTAAAGCATCTAAATCATGATCATCTTTTCACAATGACAATACTTCAATCGGAAGCAACTTATTACATAAAATCATGATTGATAATTTATCTAAATGCATCCTTGATTCATAAATTCTTCAATTCATAATACATGAATATCAAGCTCAGTTCATAATCATAAAGCACTTGTATAGCATGGTTTTTCAAATCATGCATAATAAGATCAATCATGATGAAAAAAGTCTTAAATCAATTGAACCCACAACGTAATAATGAAATCCTAGAATTTAGGTAAGAATCATTAAGTAGAAATTGAGGTTTCTTTGGAACTCAATGGGTGAAGAGGAACCCATTGATGAATTTCTCACATACCTTGATGAACCCTAGCGTTGGATTTGGAAGAGGAGACTTGAAGCTTGAGGAACTCTAGATCACCTTGAGAGAATCCTTGGAGAAGAAGACTTGAGAGCTTTGAGAGTTTGAGAGAGAATTGTGAGGGTTTTGATCTTAGAAATGGTTATAGGACTTAAGAATAGTCTAGAAACGATGTAGTTTAGATATAAAAAGAGTAAGAGAAAACTCAGTTAATCCTGAGAAATATATGCCGAAAGGCTTCTACATCACCATGTACGGTCTGTATATCTTTCTACAGACCGTACTGGTCATCCATAGATCAATTATTGGAAACTCAACTTTTTGAACTCAAACCCGAACAACCAACCACGACCCATAAACAATAACACGACTCGTAAGGCTTCCTCGTAGAACTCAACCCTAGAAATCCTCTTAAGTTCGGGCCATCGACCACGACTAGCCATGTATGGTCCATAGTACCTTTTATGGGTCCTAAGGGCAATCATACACTCAATGACTAAGAGTCCAGGTTTCTGAAGATCAATTACATATCGCTTTCTACGAGCCGTAGTTCCTTTTACAACCCGTACAAGCTGACCGTAAATTTAAGGTACTAAAATCTCACAAAGTCTAGAATTTACCCTACGAGCATCATACACGACCCGTAGAAACTCTCACGACCCATCTTGTTGGTCCGTAAAAACTCATTTGAGACTTGACATCTTCTCAACTTTCAGGACATCATCTATGAAAGCCATCTATGGCCCGTAGAACTAAGTACAACTCATACTTGACCTCGTACAAACTTGCACCAACAAATTTTCTGTATTTTTTTCCTCCAAATCAATTATTCTACTTTCGAGGTGTTACATTATATTTAGCTTCAAGTGCATTATTTCATAAAAGAGTTCCAGAAAGTATATTTAGCTTCAAGTGCATTATTTAAGAAATAAAGAAAATTCATATTTTTAGAAAAGCATAGTCAGCCTTAAAGAAAGCATAGTCAATTTTAAAAGAAAGCATGGTCAAATTTAGAGAAAGCATAGTCAATGTTTAAGGAAATCATGTTCAGCTTGAAAGAAAACATATTTCATCTTTGAGAAAGCATAAACAGATTTCCAGGGAAACATAGTTTTAAAGCAAATTTAGTTCAGTTCTAATGAATTATTTTGAGCAAGGACTCAAAGAAAGAGATTTTTCAATTTTTTCCCTAAAGCATGACACTTTTTTATTAAAGTGTTAAAGTTTATGAGAAAAAGTGCATGTTTAGGGAGTAGTATTGAGAACCTATTTGGGTTAGGATTCAGATAATCCAAACCCCAGAACTGCGTCACCAGAATATGATAAGAACGTGTCTTGGTTCAGAATGATTCCTCAAAAAGCCCCTAGTAAGGGCTCAGAGATTGTATCCATAAGTTAAAATAAGTTTGTCTTATACTTTTTCAAGGTATAAGATGACTCTAGCAACATGGGCAAGATGTTGTATCATTTTAAGGATCATGTGATAGTTATTGATTAGAGAATCTCTCCAAGAAAATTAAAATTATATTATTTTCAGTATTTGTATTGATGCATATTTTCATTTATAAACGTTTGTTGTTAAGTACACATGCATGATTTACTATTTCTTTGACTTTATTTTAGTATATCTTAAAATTTACTCTTTTAGCTCCGTTACTTCAGTCCTTAGCCAATAGATTCATTCAGTTATTTTACATACAGTAAATTTCATGTATTGACATCACTCGGCATTGCATTATTCTATGATGCAGATTTATAAATTCAGGATCGATAATAGGCGTATCACTAGGATCTCACTTTCATCTAGCTTTGATGAGATCTCCTTACTTTTGGAAGGCTTCGATTTATCTAGCAAATTAGTAGTTAATATATGTTGTCAGTAAAGTATTAAGGTAGCTTGGGGCCTTGTCCCAATAACCTATTTTCAATACATAAGAGGCTTCATAGATAAGTTAGTTGATTCATAGCTTTCGCCATTGCTTTATAAACATATGCATATTATATCTATTTTAGATTTTTAACTATAAAATTATTGAGTTCATTTTCTTAAGTCGTTGCATGATCATCTTTTAAAAACTTTCGGATAGTGTTATAGTATATAATTAGTAACAGACCAGACCAAGAATCCATTTAGAACCAACAATGGTTTTGAGTGTCGGCCACATCTAGGGTGTAGGCTCGGAGTGTAATTCCTCTCCTCTCTCTATCTCTCCCATGTCTCACCCGCTTCTCTCTCTATCAAATTGCATTCGTTGTATTCCGTCGAATATAACTTGTATCAACATGTATTCATCCTCTCTCTAATATCTCCCCTCTCCCTCTTCTTATCTCGTTCACCTATCTCCTCCATAAAATTGTTGCTATGAATCACAAGTACTCATACTATAACTTTAAATCTCTAATTATGTCCAAATTATAGTCGTTTTAAATTTTCTCGCTATTCAATGATAATAAAGAATTTGTAATAGCTAATGAAGTCAATGTTAGTAAAGAATTTGTAATAGCTAATGAAGAGTAACGCCAAAGTAACGTTAAAATATTTGAAAGAAATAGTGGCCAATCAATTATAATTCATGTAATTTGGAAGGAATGGATTGGGAGGAGAGATGAGAAAAAAATTCTTAATAATATTGTCAGTTGACAAAAAAATATATATGGAAAAGGCCAGGAGAGAGAAAGAGATACAAGAGAACCCTCCATTGTGCCGCAAATGTTTTATGAATACATGGAAACTCATATGTGTGATTATCATGAATTAGTAGCCTCCCAAATCTTGCAAAATTTTGAAGCTCCACTGAGATGCCTCAATTTTCATGACTATTTCAGGAGTCTGTCCTAAAATTCAGAAAAATACAAGTCTTTTCTTCTTTTTTCTTGCCTTTCCAGTGACCACCCTAATGTACATTAATAAAAATTGGGTGGATATTTCTTTCCAGTCTCAAAATCCTCCTATTAGTAGGTTAGTACCAACAAAATTGCAGCAGCTTCCTCAATTTGGTTCATTCACAGACTCTTCAATTATGAAATCCTTGCTCTCTTGGTAGCTTTCTTCACTCGTGCCAGCCCGATTTTTGCTGCTTCTTGGCCTCATGTTTACACCCATGGGAAACGGCACCTGCAAAATCACGAAAATGAGAACTAATTTTCCTCCCACACAGATCACACTTTTCCAAATTGAGACCAAATATCAAGCTGATAGTCCCCCAGATACAAATGAAACTATAAAAGCAAAGACAGCTATTTGATAGAGCTGTGTTCATACCTGATCACCAGCATTAGGGCCATCAGTGTGGAAGAGGATTGGTCGGCATCGCTTATCTTCATTCATCAGGCTAGAATTCTGGAAGTGAGCAATGAGTGCAGATTTTCCCTGAATGCGAGCATATGCAAGTGATGCCACCTTCTCACTATTGAATTTTTCCCATTTCTTTCCATTGAATGCCTGACAAATATTTTCTCACCTTTAATGATAGGAAGTTACCATCAAATTGAATGGAACTAATTATGTTTAGGGTGCCAGAACCACATACATTATAAAATGGAACAATAAGAGAAGGCTCAGTCATGTTGATAAATGCGTAACCTACATTGCATTTGTTCTGCAACAAAACAAACCAAAGTTATACAGAGAGTAGAAACAAGATCCAGAACACAAGAAAGCTTTCACCATGGACAAAGCACTAACCTTGAAATCAATGGGTAGATAGATGAAATCATATGTTCCTCTGTGACGCTCATCTATTGCAGCCAAAAGCATTTTTGAAGTATATCTAAAAATCCCCAGGAGAAGTTAAAACATGGCACACCATTGCAAATTTTGAAGACAAAGAATGCAAAAAATATATATCCAATAGCTGAACAAGTTTGTCGCTGTGACAACAGATAAATGATCTTTATACTCAAAAGATGAAAACTGATCTTGAAATGAAGCCTTGATGTTATTTTATTCATCCCATGCTGGTATACAAGCATTGAAATTTTGCAACCAAAATACATATAAATACGGTATGTTCATTAGATGCATTGGTGTCAGTATTAATGATCTACAAAATGTAACTAGAAAATCTGTTAAATAAGTTACAACTGGGACACATTGGAGAAAATGTCAGAAATATTTCAAGTCATTCAGAAAGATAAGGGGAGAGGAAAAGCTTTAACATGAGAAGGCCTGATATGTAATAGCACTCACCATGCTACTACATGATAACAGTTCAAGGTGGTAGACAGTTGTTACTCTCTACTTGTGCAGACTTAATGGTAATTTTATCTACACATACGCTAAATGACCCACCAAGTCAGGGTAGTTTTCAAGAGAACTCAAGAAAATCATCTCAAATAACAAAGAAACTAATGGATTAGTAATCTCTCAACAACAAACAGCTTCTTCATTTTTTTGGAGTAAATTCCCTCCACATCAACATCTTTAGCATAATGTTTTCACATCAGCAAATAGAAGGGTTTCAGGTATAAAATAAAATATCAATTAATAATAAAACAGTGACGTACTTGTTAGGAATATTCTTTATCATTAGGGTTGTCCTTTTATCGTCCCCTCGCACAATCCGTTCAATATCCAGTTCAAACTGCTTCTTGTTGTCAGTCTGACTCGAATTGCCTTCATTTCTACGGATCCGCATCCTTTCATTTGGAGAATCAAATGAACTGATCATAGGAATTATTTGACCTCTACCAGGAAACATTAAACTTCTCTGCTGATGGGAATGCAATCCGACATTACTGGAAGACATTGGCAAGTCTATACAGCTGCCACCAGTGCGCGAGAAAACGTTATGAGGAATGAACTCCAAAGTATGTGGTGAATTTCCAGACATCCTCATACTGCCCAGAGAACCTGGGTGAAAACCAGATGCATCTGGAGATTCTCCTGCATAGGCATGTCTTCTATCCCAGAGAGAGAGGGATGGATTAACAGAAGGTGCTGAACCCACATGATGGTTGTTTATTGGTACAAGTGCATTGAGCATGTGAGACGGAGCCCTTGGAACTGAATGCAGTTGTTGAGGGCAAGAAGCACAGACCCCACCTACATATGTTGGTGAGTTTGGCCACATCATGCCTTGAGGCTGCGATTGATGTGAATTACTCCACATGTACTGGTGCCCAGGAGAAGGACAATTCACATTTCCATTTGGAGTAAAAACTGAAATGAACAGAAATAGCAAACATAGAAGATCAGTAAATAAGCAAATTTGGCAGACACTTGTTTTTATTTATTTGGCCCCTGTACCTGTACCCTTACAGGTACAATTGCACTCTCAGCTCCGTTAGAAACTGTTGACCCTCATTAAAATGAAAAAGAAACATATCAGAGAATTGGCTAGGATACAAGCAAATTTCAACAGTCTCATTCTTCTTCTCGCTTCCCTCTCTTTCAGGATTATAACCTCACTATTCCGGTCAGTAAAACATTCATCCTTGCACAGAACGAAGACCGGTGATATGGAACTTCTTACCTTCATTTAGTTCCACCGGTTGCCCATTAGGGCCAACTCTGGAGAACTTTCGGTTTTCTATTGCTTCTAGTGGCCTGATATTCATAGTTGCAGAAATGCCTCCCGGAGAAATGGAGGAAGTTCCATTAGATAAACCATCATGGTACTCTGGCAGAGAATGAGGATGGAGACCTGATGTGCCCCGAAAGTCAAAATTGATTTGGCTCTGCAGGTGGCCAGTTTCACCAACATTGGCTTGGTTCCCCCCCTTAGATTCCAACCTCAATAAGCTGTTAGGAACACTGAATGATAATCCACAGTCAAATGCATTATCCAAATAGGCATTAATGGCAGAACCACTGGCTGATTGTCTTCCCAGAAAAGATCCATTTTCCATAATCGAACCATGTCCTCCATGTGGAAGTGCTCCTGGAACTTACGATTTAAGTAAAGTGAATGATAATACTTTTTCTGCAAGAATTATAATGCAAAGAATGAAGAGTACTAGTACCAGAAAATCCAGTGGCTAAACTGCTAGGACTATTCTGCTGCAAATAAAGACCAGGTTCATCTTGCTCCAGCTCAGAAGGAAATTGCTGCGACAGCCTGCTATATTCAAACAAAGGCTCAAATACAGAGTGAATCAGTTAAAAGAAAATAACAATTTCCCAGATTAACAATGAGTTCAAATTTGTGAAGCCTATAGAACATGGATAATTGGCATACTCAGCTATAAAACATAATATAGCTAACAGCTTTCTACAACAGCACTGTCCTGATGTCTCTCTCTCTCTCTCCTTTTTCTGAGAAGTGGGAAGGAGGGGTATCTCCAAGAAGAGCCAAGGATAGCAAAATGTTAAAAATTCGCACCGTCTAGTACCACCAGGATGGCTTGCTTCAATCATTATCTGCTTCCCTGCAACGTCACTCCTGTTTAAAGCACGAAGAGCAGCTTCTGCAGCTCTAATATCATAAAACTCTATAAATTTGTGATGGCTTCTATGCTGAGTCTCGCGGATCTTTTAAAAGAAAGGGGCAAAAATGAAGAAAAAAAATCAGTAATATCCCTTACAAAACAACTGCATGCAAAAAGCTAGTAGACTAGCTGACCTCCTTAATCTCGCCATATACACCAAATATTTGACGAAGTTCATCATTTGAAACAGAGGAATCAAGGTTGAAAACCAGGAGAGTCCCTTGGTTGGCATCTTTTTCTGATGGATTGTCCTATCAAAAATGATCAGAAAAGTAGGGCTGAGAGTTGTTGACTGAGAAACATGCGATGCAAAAACAACTCTAGCTCAGAAAATACCGCCTATGGATGATTTTTTTGGTATACTGCTTGCATATGGGAGATATATAGAAATGTCAAAAACAATTGTAGGGCCAGTAATGCCAAAAACAGGCATGGGAAAGACTAGTGGTGGCAAATGGGCGGGTTGGGTCAAATTTGGGCGGGTTGAAAATGGATCAACATAAAATGGGTAATAATTCAACCCGCCCATATTTGATATGGGTAAAAATGGATTGGGTAAAATACTAGTTTACTCATATTTTCATGAGTAAATAGTACTCTACTTAAGAATTCAACATGGAGAAAATATTTTAGTCTTTTTTAAATGAAAAATGTTGAAAATGCTTCATTTAGTTTTATTGTATCAGAAAAGTCAAAAAGAAATCCTATAACTTTTCAATATAAAATAAATTTATGTAATAACAAGGGGAAAATATTTTTAATTTCAAAGTAAATGAATATTTGCATTTTAGGACTAAAACATGCTTAATGCACTTTAAGCAATGTCAATACTAATAAATGATTTGCTTATTTTACACTATTATTTATTATCCAATATAAAATTAAACAATAAAAAAATATAATTATAATTAACAAAAGAACATAAAAAGGAAGAGAAGTTACCGTATTTTTAGTGATATCATGAATTTTGAGCGAATAAAAGTTAGAAGCTTAACCCATTTGGCTAATCCATATTTTACCCATATTTTTATGGGTTGAATATGGGTATCAACCCATATTTTACCCATGTAAAAAGTCACTCACCCGACCCATTAAAATATGGGCGGGTTACCAAAATATGGACTCATTTTGCCGGCACTAGGAAAGACCAAGAAAGATGAAGCATACATACCTTGGGAATTGAGAAATGTATGTCTAGCTTCCTGCGTCTCAGTGGTTTGTTCTGAAGAGCTTTCATGGCATTCTGTGATGCTCGAATATCATAATAAGATATCATAACAAAACCGCGATGCTTGCATGCTGTATATAGCATGCGAATATCTCCATATTGCTGTTCATAAGAATCAAACACAACAATTATCACCAATCAAAACATACAATTTCTGTTTATATTTTAATTCTCTTTGAAGAGTGTAGAGAGAAGTTTCTGGAAAATGTAGACCCACTGATTGACCGCTCTCACCTCAAAAAGAGTTTGTAGTTCAGAATCTTCAACACTGCTATTTATATTTCTTACAAAGAGTGTTCTAGATGGATTTTCCTCGAAAGGTTTCTGGCCACCAATTGCAGCATTAGAGTCGCCCAACAACAGAGTATAATTCCCAGCATATTCAGAATTTTGTTGTCCTGTAGAGGAACCATCTTCTCCTAGGTCCATACCTCCAACACTACTGAAAAGATCAAGATCTTCAGTTTCATCACCAGCATAGGGTTGGCCAACATAGTCTAGCCCATCAGTAACCCCAGCAAGGAAGTCATCATCATCAGGGAGAAGATTTCCAATAGCATGGGCCTCAAGTTCTTTAAGGGACTCAAAACGTTCTTCTTCATAGTGTGAGTCAGCTGCTCCAACAGAATGACCATGTGGGGAATAGTTGGTCGGTAAACGCACTGCATACAAAATCCAAACATCAACTCCTCTTCCACCGACTGAAAAGCCGAAGAAATAAAACGAAAAAAATTGATAAGAGAGGGACTGAATTAATAAGTTATCCAACTACAACATAATCACAAGAGAAGCAGTGAAAGTACCACTTTTGACAGCCACTGAAATCGCAATGGGGAAAAATTTTGCCGAAAAAGCGACAACACTAGGAAAACAAAGTAATAGGCCAAAGGACTAATAAACAGAAGGAAAGCAAGACATACATTTTCTACTGAATAACTCTGATAATGAGCTCGAGAAGAGACCATTCTCATATTGACCTCCCAACATGCTAATTTTGTTGTCTTCTGCTGGATAAGATGCCAAGTCAGTGCTGACAATAGATCTTACACCCACGTTATAGTCAAGAGCTCTAGGTAAGGAGTGGGATGCTCTTTCAATTCCAACAGCTCGTCTTTCTATGATACTGTTAACTTTTTTGTCTTGTTTTAGATGAGAATCATGATGTTCAAAATGCTTCGCCGTCGGGGAGCCCAACGAAACATGATTCTCAAAGGGTGATGAACGAACAGCAGCTCTTTGTAAAGCATCATCACTTTTAAGACCTGCATGAGAAGGCGTCAGATAAGTGGAAAGAGAGGTTATCAAAACCCTTCATCTGGATCACAACCCTTTCCACTTGGAAATCAAAAGAATATCACTCACCCTTGTTATGGTATCTTTTATAAAGAATATACATGGATGGAGCCATGAAAAAATATGTCAGAAATAACAGGATTTGCTTGTCATTGCACGTTTTGCTAGCAGGACCTTCATTCTTTTTCTTCTTTTCTTTTTTATCCTCACTAGAGAGGGAGGGGGGGGGGGGGGGGGTCATGCATTTGTTTGTATTTAGAAAGGGTGCACATATTTTGGATATCGGAAAGGTTAAAGCACATTAATTTAGACAAGATTCAAACAACCATTGCGCAAGATTCATACAGTCTAATTACCATTTCTGTCACCACCTTTCAACCGAATAAGTTTCCAAAAATCAATAGAGATACCAATCTTGTGTCACTTGAAGATGATTTAAACATAATTATCTTCTCTAAAATCGTTTTAGAAAGAAAAGTTTTTGCAGGATGAGATCACATATTCTAAATTTATAGCTTACAGGACTGTAACAATAAGAATTTTGAGTAGGGGAGAAGAAGGGACAATGGAGATTCTTAAACTAATAGCTAAAACAATCAGTATCCACTACCGCTTTCAAATCACGGCACTTAACTAGTCTGATAGTCGCATTGTGCATAAGGCAGGCAGATGCATATTTGAAACAACGGCTAGCACTAGCAAAATCCTGAAATAAATAGGAACACACAATGTTTTATTTAAATTACTACTCACCATGGTAGTTCTGCAGGCTATTTGCCTTCCAAAATCCAACTTGCCTCTGCCAAGTTCAGACGAGGAAGGTATCAGTCACCGAGGAAAAAAACAAGCAAAATAGTATTCCCACCCTACTTTATCCATTTGAGGCCTTATTCAAGACTGTTGTAACATTACAAGTATATTAACAGATTACAAAGAGTGGTGTATGAACAATTTATACCTCATCACGAAAACATAATTCCTCGGAGAAGTAAGATGACGGAGATAAACCCTGTAGCTCCCTCATTTGAGATGGCGTGATGCAAGTTGGATACAGAAGGAATTATCTAATCGAAGAAAGAATCCCTTCTTTCAATCAGACCACGAAATACATTAACCCTGTATGAAACTTGAAGAAGATCCTGTTTCAAAGTATTTCTGCAATGAGAAGTCATAAAGAACCAATTTTTATACTGATTGGGCACAAAATAGAAACATCAAAGTAAGCAACTTGTCACAGTTGAGACACATACTTCAATTATGTTGTTATACAAGTTGAACAGTTAAAAGAAACGTATATATGGAACGGGGAGTAGCTTCAGCCGAATTCAGAGGTTGGATCATATCATACATGTTAAAATGAATTTTCAGCTAGATGCATTTAACAAGTCAAGACAGAATTAGGATTTCATAGGTTTGAAATGAATTAATCAAGCTAAGCAGATCAAGAAGAAGGATAGTTAATGTTTAGCAAAGAGAAAAGTTGAAGACCGATCGAACAGTTAAACGAAGCCAATTTTGAGTAGATCAAAAGAGGATATGCCATAATTGAGCTAAAAGTAGAAGGAAAACAAAAAAGCACGCACCTGTAGACAAGAGAATGATGAGAGAGATTTTTTTTTTTGAATATATAGAAAAATTGGAAGGTATGAGAGGTAGCTATAAAGATTAGGAAGAGAGAACAGAGAGATGAAAAAATAGTTTAGGAATAAATCACGGCACAAGGCAAGGTAAGGAAGGGAAATTGAAGAAGAGATCTAGGTATCCGTGCCGTGCAGAAACCTCCAAAGCTTCGATGCCTTTCTCTCTCTATCTGTCTCGCTGTTTCTCTCTCTCTCTCCTGTTGTGTATGTGTTTTTCCTACATTGCACGTTAAACCACCTGTAATTTCTCTCTCTCCTCTTGCTAAATTGTTTATATTTTCTCCGTTTATCCACAGCTAAACATTCATAATCCCCGATCGGAAATTGTGAAGTTTTCCGGCGAGCGATGGCGGAGATCCCAACGCCGGTTTCTGTTGGAGAAATGGAGAGAGAAAAAGAGGAGAGAGAAAGTTTTAAAAAAAAAGATGAAATAGTTTGTAGGAAAAAAAATAAAGTGGATGGATTAATGTCCTAACAGAGAAATGAAATTGAAAAAATGGACTTTGAATTGAAAATAAACGGACCAGAGGAAGAATAAACAACACTACCTCTCACCCCCATAAAATAAGATGGACCAGTAGAATAACCAACCCCAACTCCACACCCCACAATTAATATTTTTTCGAAAATATATATATATACTTACCAACTAATAATAATAGGGTAATAATTACTCTCTGTCCCAATTTATAAGATTTACTTTTTTTTAGTCAATTTAAAAAAGAATGACATATTTCTATATAAAGTAACAATTTTATTATAAAATATTTATTTTATTCTTTAATGAAATGATTTACAGCCACATAAATTTCTATCATTCATATTAGACCATAAGTTTTAAAAGTCTTCTTTCTTTTCTTAAACTTCGTGCCGAATGAAAGTACCTCACATAAAATGGGACGGAGGGAGTATATAATATTATTTCATCCATTTTATTTTATATGAGCTAGTTTCACTTAGACAAACTTTTAAAATTTATAGTCTAAAATAAATGATAGATATTATCTCCGTTCAACAATACATGTCCACCATACTATTTTGTGATGTACAACAATACTTGTCCACTTTATGAAATCAATGGATAATTATACATTTAGTTCCTAACGTACCCTTATCATTATTATAATCATTTCATGTATTACATTTTTTGAGACTTTGTATGTATAACTCATTCTGTTACTAATTACTTGTCCACTTTTGAAACGGTACATCTATTAAAAAAAAAAATTTGACATAGTGAGTATATCATTTTATCCCTTTTAATTATGAAGTGAATAAAGTAAAAATTGAAGATTTTTCAATAAGTTCTACCTTTTCAAAATTAATTAACTGAGGATATAATGGGTATAAAAACATTGTGTTTTCTTGATTTGTCAAAAAGTGCAAGTAATTAGGGACAAAAGAAATATACTCAAAGAGTGATATAGTAAAATTATCATTCTATTTATAGTTTCTTTTTAAAATGTTTCAAGTCAATAATTGACCAAAATAGTTAGAGGGTGGGTGAGAGTATTTCAGAGTTAAATGATTAGAAACAGAGGGAGTAATAAAAAGGAGAGGGTGTAAAAGCAGTGACCGCTCACCAGAGGCGCTCCAATGAGTTCCACAATCAATTTGACTCCATAATTAACACTACAACAACTTCATTTATAAGGTCATCATCAATTGAATTTTCAATTTTTATTCCAAACTAAAATTATAAGATAGGAATAAACACCAATGATTTCCACTTTTTAAATATTTCTATTCGAGGGAAAATAAGCTCAAAATGTAATGTCATTTGTGTTTCAATTGGTTTCTCTCATTTTCTTTTTATTTCAAAAAATATATATTCAAATTTGGTAACTTTTTATTTTAAACATCATTATAATCAAAAGATACAGAAAATAATAATTTGATACATTTGACATATTTTTAGTTTAAAAACCACAATATAAAAAAAAATATATCTTCTAAAATTACGTGTCAATACAAACAAACTAAAATTGAGGGAGTAATATTTTGATGGATAAATATTTGACGTGGCAAATCCAACACGAGGTATCATGCAAGGTTTATGTTATTTTCCGATCATGGCATATTTCTAATTGATAAGATGTGCGACGAAGTTAACACTAAGTTGGGGTTTGGAGACAAATTATGAAGTTTAAAGGGTTCAGGTTGAGCAAGACCATTACATAAGATCTAGAGTGCAGGTTCAATGATGCAATTCATGTATGAGGCAGACATGGAAGTGAGGTTTGATACCTAGGTTATTCAAAACAAAAAGGTTTCAAGTATTTTGGAACCTCGTCTATTATTCAAAGCTTTGTTATGCGTGTCTTCTTCATTTCTATTGCCTTGAAATGATTTTACTTGGGTCGGAGGTCTATTGGAAACAACCTCTCTATCTATCAAGATATTAATAAAATCTGCATATACTTTAGCCTCTAGAAATAGTACTGGTTGGATTACAACAAATATAGTACTATTTATTGTAATATTTTAAATTTCTATCCACAGTATTTTTTGAGAGATTGCTTCAAATATTGATTAGCTGCTAATATTCTCACATATGAATTTTTAATTCTCAACCCAAATAACTTGATACTTGTGCATATTTAACCTTTAAAGGATATACTTGAATTTAATATGGCAAAAATCCTAAATTGGAAAGTAATTAAGTGATAAAAAATGTACCTAAACCTGTTAAGCATGATTTGTTTGCATTTATGGAATGATATATAACCAGTTAGATTGTACATTATAACATAATCTGTTGTGGCTTTGAATGCTTAAAAATGACTATGAATGCTTAGAAGATTATTGAAGTTATATCTATGAGAGTTAGGAATAAGTCCTAAAATTTTGCCCAACTTTCAGATGAAGCCAACTGCATTTTTTTAAAGAACCAATTATAACATTGTACTTCACAGTTGTCAGATACAAGATCTTTTTTTTTTTTATTATAAAATATAAATATATAGATTTAAAATGATTTTATCAAGATAGAGGGTTTATATATTTTATTTTACAGAAATTTTGTTTATGGGATGAAAGGCTTAAAAGTAGGTGTCAATAATACTTCCCTGGAAAAGAAATTGGGATGCAATGGACAGTTGATTGCTAGATATTTGTTTTAGCGGAAATGGTTCAAAAATATCATTAACGTATTAGAAATGGTTCAACAAAGTCCTCCTTCCGATATTGGGTCAAATTTGTCTTTTCTTCTAGCTATTGGGTCAAAAATGGCTTTAACATAATTAGAAACGTTTCAAAATGCTCTATTTTCACCTATTGGATAAAAAATGTCCTTAATCTATTAGAAATTTTTTAAATTTGCTCTTCCTTCTACCTATTAGATAAAAAATTCCCTTAACATATTAGAAATGACTCAAAAATATTTTTTTCATTCTAATTATGTATGTCAATAATTTTGTTGTACTATACTTTGACAATTATTTAGTTTTCTTTTGATTTGTATTTTTTTCTGGAAAATTCTTGCTTGTTTGTCTAAATGTTTATCTTACCTAATATAAGAATTTGTTTTAATATGAACTAACGTGTGAATTACCCCAAATGTATGTTGTATAAAAGCATTATCTTAGTCACGGAGAAAGAGAAATTTCGTTATGTATGGCCATTCTAAGATAATTTTTGTTGAATTTTTTTATGAGTGTAAATATAGTATCACTTAGCATAATTGATAAAAAAAATCTCAGTAATTTTTAAAGACTAAAATTGTTAGGTAATGGAAAAAATAAATATAAGTAAAATGAATTAAAAATTGAGTTTTAATTTATTTAAGCTTGAGAGCTAAAAAGAACTTTTAAAAATATTATATTTATTAATAAAATATATAAAGATAGTAGGAAATGCGCGCATATCAAATAGTATGTATTCGTTGATAAACATATTTTTAGGAGAAGGATGGCAAATTTGAACTACTTCTAATAGGCTAGGGGTTTTATCCAAAGGTGGAAGGAAGAAATTTTTGAATCATTTCTATACATTAAGGGCATTTTGACCAAATAGGTGTAAGGAGGATATTTCTGAACTATCTTTAATACATTAAGGACATTTCTGAACCTTTTATGTACGGTAGATTTAATAGCTAGACGAGCGTTATTTTGTAGATCAATTACCAATATACCTCAAGAGATCGTTTGGTAGTGGGATAGGAAACAAGTTATTTATGTATTAATTTTCATATAACTTATACGACGTTTGATAGGTAGATACAAAATAAATTATTCATGTGTAAAATTAAGGAAAATTACCTAAATACACATCTTATTTTACCATAATCTCTAAAATTCCCTACCATTTTTTAAAATTTCAAAAATTCTCTCTCGAATACATCACTCTCCTCTCGCTGATACATCTTGATCCCCCTCTCGAACTCATCTCTCCCCTCTCTGATACATCCCTCCCCTCTTGGATATATCCTCCCCTATATATCTGGATGTCCCTATTCCGTCTCTGATACATTCCTCCCCTCTAGGAACATCCTTCTCCTATATATCCCAATGTCCGCTGATGTATTTGAAAGTTTAATGACGATGTATCCGAAATTCATAAATTTTAAAGAATTTTTGTAATTTGAAAAAGAGTGAGGAAATAATGTAATTAGCTCTTAACATTATGTGATTTATGTAAATTATACTAAAATTGGTACGACTTCTGATTGACAATTAAAAATCTGAATACCCAATCATTTAGATATAAGGTATGAGAAAATCTATGTATTATTTTATACATGATAGAGTGTGAAGTAACTAATAAATAATAACTCTTTACATAACACATTCATGCTTAAGTAATAATATAGAGAACCACTCATAATTAATTACTATACTATTAATACTTGTATAACTCTAACTAGGTATCAAACCACTTACGGGGTTCTGCAAAAAAAAGCTTTTGCCTACAAATTTTTGGTATAAAAAATCCTGATAGTCTATGAAAATGAGAGCTAACAAAAAGGGGATGAAATGAAAAAAAAAGTTAGATGTATAGTTTCAAGTGGCCCTTGTGTGTATGTATATTGGGAAAGTTACGTAATTACACGAATTAAGACAATATAATTTCTAATTTTTTTTTACCATTTGAATTAATTATAAAATCCTATTTTTCCTTCTCTCTCTTAACATCCCGATATATCATTCCACCTTTATCAGATACATTACAACTTTATTTCGTGTATAATGTATCTGACAAAAATGTTATTGTTGATACATAACCCCAATTATTTCAAACCTAAATCAGTAAAAATCTAGTTTATAGTTATAAACATGATACATAACTTATATATCTTATACGTAACTTATGTATTGTTTGCTATGTATCAGCAGAAGGGGCAATGTATCCGTAAATTCTGAAAAGTTTGAAATTTTTATAATTTGAAAAACTTTCGGAATAGGATATAATTAGCGCTCAAATTATTGGGGTTTTGAGAAAAACTATCAAAACCTTCTCTTGATAGCAATTATCATATCAAAAAAAGAAAATACATAAAACAACAATTTCAAATCTCTTCTTTATTAAATCCAGATCATACAAAAACCTCAACTTTCTATACAATCAATTACTTTAATATAAAGTATAGAAACTCCAACAATTTGGGCGCTGATTACATTCTATTTTAAAAGTTTTTAAAATTATAATAATTTTAGATTTTTTTGAACTCGCGGATACATTGCTCAATCGCTCGATACATAGCAAACAATACATAAGTTTTGTATCAGATATATAAGTTATATATCCGATATATTACTATAAACCAAATTCATACTGATTTTAGTTTGAAATTATTGGGATTATGTATCAACAATAACATTTGTATCAGATACCCGGACTCTACTAACGGGGGAGCTTCTATCTCATGAGATTGTTTCTAGAAACCTGGCCTCTACTACGTGAGAACTTCCATTCCATTATCAATATCCTCTCGGTGCTAAGCATAAATCCCATGAAATAGTCATTTCTTACTTGACTTCATTAATGATGGAAAGGTGCCCTTGGACAACCAATCCAAGCTAGTTCATTAGGATAGCTCTTACTTTTTTATTCAATTAGGTGAGAAAGTCTTTCAGTCTAAGAATCCTTTCTACGTGAGAAAACCTTTCAAATCATGCTATTATGTGTTTATGAAAATATCCTTTCACAACACAACATCATCATTGGTAATTTACTCTCAAAGCACCCTTAAAACATTTGCATAGATTTCATAAGAAAATGCATAAGTCCATAATTTACCTCTTGAGGTTCAAAACCCACTTTCAATCATCAATGCTTAGAAAACATGAGTTAGATATGAATTGCATCATAAATACATGTAAAGCTTGCAATACATGCTCAATTTCATAAAACTCTTCCTTGAAGATCAAAATCCCACATCATATGATTCATAACTTGGAAACATGGGGATTAAATGGGTTCATGGGAAAATCATCATAAAATTATAGTATTTCATCAATTCATTCATAAGAGATCATAATTTAATCATTTAAATCAATAATGAAAAGAACCCATGATAATTTAAGAAAACCCTAACTCAATTAGGGAATTCTACCTTTTGAAATATAGGAATTTGGAAACTCCATGGATGAAAATTATCATACCTTGAATCCAAAATCTAGCCTGAAATAAAGGGATTGAGACCTTGACTTGAAATCCTAGGTTGAATCTTCTTCTTCAAGTTTTCTAGAGAGAAATATTTTGGAGAGGGGATTTGGTTTTCTTTTGTGAATTTGGAAGAATGGAGTGAATGGGTTAATTTGGGGGTTGAAAATACTTATATAGGGGTCTTAGTGAAGGGTAAAACGACGTAGTATAAGAACTAATTAATTAGAAAAAGAACCAACTACCGCTGAACTTAACTGCCAACCGACCAACAACGGACCCAGTCGACGGACCGTAGTTTGACCTACACTACAAAAAAGTGTGAATTACATGAGGATTTTCTTGGGAATTAGTATGAAAATTCACAGGAAACTTATTTTCCTGCAAATTTTCATTCTAATTCCCAGGAAAATCCCCATGTAATTCACAATTTTCTTGTAGTGCTACAGTCCATCCTAGTGGACTATTGTTGGTCATCAGAAAGTTGGATTTTGGCCAGTGAACCATGGACCCTAACCACGACCCTTGGTATGGCCTACGGTCTGTAGGTCCGGTCGTGGTCCTGCGCCTCTAGACCAACTTAGGCAGGGCCATCCACGGACCACACCTACGGTCTGTGGTTCCATCCACCGGCTGTGGGTGGCCCTCGTGGCTGGCACCTACATTTTTTAAAGTTGCTTCCGTTCCCTTTTTCGAATATGGGGTGTTACAATATCTTTCCCTTGGGATCATTCGTCCTCGAATGAGATTCAAGTTTGTTCTAAAAGATTAGGAGAGAACTAACAACCTAACCTAACAACGCAATGCATGTAACCAAGGAGGAACTATCGACTTCAAGCTAGGACATTCTCAAAACATCATAAGAGGGATGAAACTAACTCTAGCAGCCCATCATGCATGCAATGCACATATACAAGGAGGAAACATCAACTCCAAGATAAACATACTCAAATGCATCATAGGGAAGTAAGAACTACATCTAGAAACCCAATATGCATGAAATTTCAAAACTACTCATGTTCAAGGAGGAGATACTTTCTCCAAGCTAAAACCCTTCTCAACACAATCTCATGGAGCTCATATGCAATTCGTTCTAAAAAAGCATAGCTAAAGTATGCTCATCAATTCATCTCATAAAGTCTATAGGCAACTCATACTCTATGCACAACAACATAAGGAAAATCAATCATTTAAACTCATTTTCTTTCAAAACACAAGTTTTCATGAACATGCATAACATAAGGAGATCATGGAAACACATAAAAACACATGACTCCCAAAACAAGGACACACCAAGAGGAACTCATTACCTCAAGCTAGAATAGGGGTAGAAGGAAAAAGATGAGACTATCGGGACATCATATCGGCCTCGGCCTCCCAAGTAGCACCCTCAGCTAATTTATTCCTCCATAACACTTTCACAGAAGCTATTTCCTTGTTTCTCAATTTCTTGACTTGCCGATCTAAAATCTCTACCGGAACTTCCTCATAAGAAGGACTTTCATCAACTCCCAACCCTTTCAGGGGAACTATGGATGTCGAATCCCCAACATACTTCTTAAGCATAGAGACATGGAAAATAGGATGCACTGACGCCAACTCATTCGGCAAGTCTAACTCATATGCAACCTTACCAACACGCCTCAAAATCTGATATGGTCCTACATATCGGGGATTAAGCTTTCCTTTCTTACCAAACCTCATTACACCCTTCATGGGTGAGATTTTCAAGTAAACCCAATCATGAACGTCAAACTCAAGATCCCTTCTTCTCACATCAACATAGGACTTTGCCAACTTTAAGCCATTTTCAATCTCTCCCTTATAAGCCAAACTTTCTCCATGGCTTCTTGTACCAATTCGGGACCTATTAGGGCAACTTCACCCACCTCAAACCATTCTATGGGAGATCTACACCTCCTACCATATAAGGCCTCAAATGGAGCCATACCAATATTTGAGTGATAACTGTTATTGTAAGCAAACTCAATCAATGGCAAATAGTCGTCCCAATTACCCATAAAATTGATCACACAAGCCCATAACATATCTTCCAAAGTTTGGATAGTAAGCTCTGCTTGACCATCAGTTTGGGGATGAAAGGTCGTGCTAAGCTTCACTTTAGTGCCAAGACCTCTTTGGAATGATTTCCAAAAATGAGAAGTGAATTGGGTACCACGATCGAAAATAATGGACAAAGGCACTCCATGCAACCTTACCATTTCTCTCAAGTACATCTTGGCATAGTCCTCCGCCGTATAGGAAATCTTGATGGGGAGAAAATGAGCCGATTTCGTCATTCGATCCACTATCACCCAAATCGAATCATGTTGTCGCCGAGTGCGAGGCAAACCAACTATAAAGTCCATATTCAAGTCTTCCCACTTCCAAGTAGGAATGCTAATGTCTTGGGACAAACCTCCCAGTTTCTGATGCTCAACTTTCACTTGTTGGCAATTTGGACACTTAGCCACAAATCCCGCAATATTCTTCTTCATCTCATTCCACCAATAGACCTCCTGTAAATCACGATACATCTTGGTGGCTCCTGGGTGAATAGAATACCGCGAACTATGGGATTCTGTCAAAATATGTTTCCTCAAGTCATCCGCATTTGGAACACATACCGACCTTAGTATCTAAGTACACCATATCCCCCTTGGGTGAAAGCCTCAACAGATTTCTTAAACACCGCCTCTTTCAATTCTACCAAAATTGGATCAAGACCTTTCTTGGCTTTCATCCGCCACAAAAGACGATTCGAAACCATTGTGAACCATAACACCACCCTTGATGGAGTCCACTAGTTGAACACCTAATCGTGCCAACCTATGAACATATCGAACCAACTCTTTTTTTTATTCAATAAGAGCAACACTACCCATAGACAACCGGCTAAGAGAATCCGCCACCACATTTGCTTTTCCGGGGTGGTAGAGAAGACTCATGTCGTAATTTTTCAATAACTCAAGCCACCTTCTTTGGCGAAGATTTAGATTTTTCTGATTAAACACATATTGCAAACTCTTGTGGTCGGTAAATACATCTACATGTACTCCATACAAATAGTGTCTCCAAATCTTTAAGGCAAAAATGACCGCCGCTAATTCAAGGTCATGAGTAGGATAATTCTTCTCATGGATTTTAAGTTGCCTTGATACATAGGCAATAACTTTCCGATTTTGCATAAGCACACACCCTATCCCACTTATCGAGGCATCATAATACACCACAAAACCATCCGTCCCTTCCGGTAAGGTCAACACCGGAGCGAAAGTAAGTCTATCCTTCAACTCTTGAAAACTCTTTTCACACGCTTCAGACCATATGAACTTAGCCTTCTTTTTAGTCAAAGTCGTCAAAGGAGAGGCAATTGAAGAGAATCTCTTAACAAACCTTCTATAGTAACCGGCCAAACCCAAGAAACTTCTAATATCTAAAGGAGTTAGAGGTCTAGGCCATCTCTTGACTGCATCCGTCTTCTAAGGATCTACCTCAATACCCTTACTCGAAACAATATGATCAAGGAAAACTACGGACCTTAACCAAAATTCACATTTGCTAAACTTTGCAAACAATTATTGGTCCTTAATAACTTGTAACACGATCCTAAAATGATCAATATGCTCATCCTCACTCCTGGAGTATATCAAAATATCATCAATGAACACAATCACAAACATGTCAAGATATTGTCTAAACATTATATTCATCAAATCCATAAACGGCGACGGAGCATTAGTCAATCCAAACAACATTACCAAAAACTCATAATGACTATGTGTTCGAAAAGCCGTCTTTGGGATGTCATCTTTCACCCTTAATTGGTGATAACCCGAAGGAAGATTTAGAGAAATAACTTGCTCCTTGAAGTTGGTCAAACAAATCATCTATCCTTGGAAGAGGATACTTATTCTTAATAGTCACATTGTTCAAATGTCGATAATTGATACACATACAAAGAGACCTATCTTTCTTTCTAACGAACAAAACTAGAGCACCCAATGAAAAGATACTCAATCGGATGAAACCCTTATCCAACAAATCTTTCAATTGTTCTTTCAACTCCTTATGTTCTGCCGGAGCCATACTGTAAATAGGAATAGAGATAGGTTGCGTATCTAGAAGAAGGTCAATACCAAAGTCCATTTCCTGCTAGGGAGGAATACCGGGTAAGTCATCTAAAAACACTTCTGGAAACTCATTTACAACGGGGACCGACTCAAGAGAAGGGGTTTCAGAATCTACTTCCCTCACCTTTACTAGATGGCAAAAGCAACCCTTAGAGATCAACTTTCTAGCTTTAAGATAAGAGACAAACTGACCCTTAGGCATATAATTTCTCCCCTTCTACTTTAGGATAGACACATTTGGAAACTGAAACTTGACTACACGAGTTCTAAATCAATAAAAGCATAACATGAGTGCAGCTGATCCATACCCAAGATAACATCAAAATCTAACATATCAAGCTCTACCAAGTTGACAAGAGTAACTCTATGGGACAAGGAAACGAGACACTTTCTATAGACCCTCTTTTCCACAATAGAATCACTGACAGGAGTAGAGACAGAAAAAAGTTCTAACAACACATCCGGAAGAACATCAAACCTCATAGCCACATATCGTGTCACAAAAGACAAGGTAGCACTAGGATAAAGTAAAGCATAAACATCAAGTTGGAAAACTTTTAACATACCGGTAACCACATTGGGAGAACTCTCTTGTTCACCACGAGTCTGAAGTGCATAGAATTGGTTTTGCTTAGGAGCATTGGAACCCGCACCACTAGTTGTAGCTTGCTTGCCCTTTCTCCCTTTAGCCATAAGCATTGGGAAATCCCTCATTTTGTGACCACTCTTATCACAACCAAAGCAACCATCTGTGCTGGCTAAGCACTTACCCTCGTGCTTCCTTCCACACTCAGTACAATTAGGCCTAGGCAATGAAGATCCACTACCATTACCTCCTTGAGGCTTAGGGTTAGACACCCTATCTTGGTTGAACTTAGGAGGAGCGTTGGAGGAACCTTGACCGGAAAACCTTTGTTGAAATCTAAGACGACCATGTCCATCAGACCTTGCTTGTGAGAAATTTCCATCACCGATCTTAGCCCTCTTTACCTCTTTAGACTTTTCCTTGAGTTTCTCCTCTTCAATTTGTTGTGCATGAACCATGAGACAAGAGATGTCCCTGTCCTTAATAATCATAGCTGCTCGGCACTCTTTAACCACCATTTCGGATACACCCGAAACGAACTTACTCATCCTAGCCCTTGAATCCCTAACCATTGTTGGAGCATATTTAGACAATTGTGTGAACTTTAGAGAATATTTTCTCACACTCATACTCCCTTGTCGAAGGTTAATGAACTCAAGCACCTTAGCTTCTCTCATCTCAAGGGGAAATAACCTATCAAGAAAAACATCCTTAAAATTCTCCCAATCAAGAGGACCCGCATCTTTTGGCCTCCATTCCTTACATTGGTTGTACCAAATTTGAGCAACACCCTTAAGTTGATAAGCGGACAACTCCGCCTTTTCCACTGGCGTAACTCCCATGATCATCAAAACCTTATAGACCTCATCAATGAACTCTTGAGGATATTCCTCAACTTTAGAACTATGAAACTCCGGAGGATTCATCCTTGTGAAGTCCTTCACTCTTGAAGCCTCCGTACCCACATTTGGGTTCACGGGAACCACTACCTCCCTATTGTCTTGGGCAATCATGGCTTGAGCCAACACTTGAACAGCAGTCCTAAATTCCACGTTCGACACTTTCTCGGTCAAAGGATCGACCGTAACTTGAGGAGCTTGGGGAGGAGCTTCTTTTTCCGCATTGTCCCTCACATTCCTTCTAGTATAAGCTCTTTGAGAAGCCATGTCCTAAGAACATAGGAAAAGGATTAGGAGAGAGACCTTATAGAGTTGAACTCTATCGCACGACTTAAGAGTAATGAAAAAAATGGAGTTTCCTCATCATCTTGTAGCCTCTCATTCATAAATGTGGCGCGCTTCATACTCATGAATAAAACTCTACTAGACGTGGCTTATGAGACATCATAGTACCATTCTAAACCTTGTGCTCTAATTACCAAGTTTGTCACGACCCAAGGGTACCCCTTAAATGTAACATGGCGTATAGAACCCCGAAGGACTCTATACAAGCCACTTAAGTCTCATAACATAAGAAATAGAACAATAAGAGTAAAATAATATTCTAAGTTCAAAACAATTTATAAAAGCAAAGTGGAAGTCTAATACATTTGACTCATCATAACCATCCAATAAAATAGAATGAAATTGGGCCTAGCCCATACATCATGTCCAAAAGAGAAATACAAAAAGTGTAACTAAACAATAAACTCCGTCCTCGAAGCATGAAGACTTACCAAAGCTCGGAATATCTCAAGTCAACCTCTAGCCACGAAACTAATGACCTTAATAGTCGAACCCTACATTTAAGGGAAATGTAGGCAAAAGTATGCGTTAGTACAAAACAATGTACCAAGTATGATAGCATGCATAAAACATTTAGAACATGCTAAAAGGGACATTTCATTTCATGGCATGTAATTGACCAAGCTAAAACATGATATAAGTTGGTTACAAAACATAAGTCATAAAACCATGGTCAATGCAAGCTAACATCATCTTTAAAACCTTTGAACTCAGATGAGATACTTCTTGAAGTAACCTTAGTTTATTATTACTTGTAGGAAATTAGCCTTAACCGACATAGAGACCATGTGAGCTATAAGATGATCCCCCAGTGTCTCGCACACCTACTTGCCAAGGTAGAACCATATACTTCTAACTTAAGTGGATCCACTAGCTAATCAACCTATGGGGCACATAGTTAAGGAATAAGAAGATTGCTATTAGATACCCGACCTCTACCAACGGGGGAGCTTCCATCTCATGAGATTGTTTCTAGAAACTCGGCCTCTACTACGGGAGAGCCTCATCCCATTATCAATATCCTCTCGGTGCTAAGCACAAATCCCACAGAATAGTCATTTCTTACTTGACTTCATTAATGATGGAAAGGTGCCCTTGGACAACCAATCCAAGCTAGTTCATTAGGATAGCTCTTACTCTTTCATTCAATTAGGTGAGAAAACCTTTCAACATAAGAATCCTTTCTATGTGAGAAAATCTTTCACATCATGCTATTATGTGTTTATGAAATTATCCTTTCACAACACAAAATCATCATTCCTACTTTACTCTCAAAGCACCCTTAAAACATTTGCATAGATTTCATAAGAAAATGCATAAGTCCATAATTTACCTCTTGAGGTTCAAAACCCACTTTCAATCATCAATGCTTAGAAAACATGGGTTAGATATGAATTTCATCATAAATACATTTAAAACTTGCAATACATGCTAAATTTCATAAAACTCTTCCTTGAAGATCAAAATCCCATATCATATGATTCATAACTTGAAAACATAGGGATTACATGTAGTATTTCATCAATTCATGCATAAGAGATCATAATTCAATCATTTAAATCAATAATGAAAAGAATCCATGATAATTGAAGAAACCCCTAACTCAATTTGGGGAATTCTACCTTTTGAAATATAGGAATTGGGAACTCCATGGATGGAAGGAATCCATGGATGAAAACTATCATACCTTGAATCCAATAGCTAACCTTCAATGGAGGAATTGGGACCTTGACTTGAAACCTTAGGTTGAATCTTCTTTTTCTTCAAGTTTTCTAGAGAAAGAAATATTTTGGAGAGGGGATTTGGTTTTCTTTTGTGAATTTGGAAGAATAAAGTGAATGGGTTAATTTGAGGGTTGAAAAATACTTATATAGGAGTTTTAGTGAAGGATAAGACTACGTAGTACTGAAACTAATTAATTAGAAAAAGATCCAACTACTCCTAAACTTAACTGCCATCCGACCACCAACGAACCCCAGTCGACAGATCGTGGTGTGACCTACGGTCCGTCCTGGTGGACCGTCATTGGTCATCAGAAAGTTGGATTTCGGCCATTGAACCACAGACCCAAACCACAAACTGTGGTCTACCCTACGGTCTGTAGGTCAGGCCGTGGTCCTGAGCTTCTAGACCAACTTAGGCAGGACCATCCACGGACCACACCTACGGTCTATGGTCCCATCCACGGGCCGTGGGTGGCCCTCATGGCTGGTACCTGCATTTTTCTGAAAGTTGCTTCGTTTCCCTTTTTCGATTACGGGGTGTTACATGCTTTAAAAAATTAACGTGGAATTTCACGTGTTGTTGTTTGTACTACACACATTTATTGGATGCAAAAAGAGCTTTGAAATTTGAGTTTTATTGGGTTTAAGTGTTCAGTTGACAAAATAATGAGTTGAAGGATCTAAGTGACAATTCAAGTTAATTATATATAAGAGTCTCCCATATCATTACACATTTTTAAATTAGTTACACTTTTTCAAGGCCTAATTCCTAATTTTATTACTACTGTTTTATCAAGAAAATATATTTAGACTGGTTTTAAGAGTCATCACTTAGTTTTTAAGAAAAATCAAGAAAAACTACTTTTTCAAAAGATTAAAGAGAAATCTAATGAAAAATAATTAAGGGGGTTCGGGGTTCTATTAGCATTTTGGGAAGGGTTTGAAAGCATCCGAAATGCCCACTAATACGTGGTTATCCGGCAATTAATTATTTGGCTAAAATAATTTTAACTTGGCTTGACTTGCAAAATTGAACTAGTTTGTTAGTTAGGACCATTTTAAGGGAGAAAAAGAAAATGTTGAAATATTATCTAAGCGAAATATTTTGTGAACTTATTTATCTATTTATTCATTTTAAGCCAAGTAAATGATGAATAATTTAGTTAAGTGATTATTTCAGAATGAGTGTCTTTTGGGGATTAGAATTTTTTTAAAAACCTTAAGATTAATAGCAGATAATAACAAGTAAACAAACATAACAAAGAGAAGAGGGAAAGAGATTTGGGCCCAAATCTGGTTCATGTCCGCCTGGGCCAGTATTTGGGCCCATTTTCATTTTGGGCATTTGGCCCTTTAGAGTCACCTACACCTGTCCTAAACTAACGTAAAAAGGACTATTTTCCTTTAGGCCTCGGGCACAATTTTCACATGTCCTAAATTCTAACAAAATAATAAACATAACGACTAAATGGGTTTAGGCCCAATAATAACAAAATACAATCCCTTTTAATATAAAGAGTAGGCCCTTGGCCCAATCTTTTCATTTTTTCGATCTGTTGCATGCTCTTTCAACTCCGGGACATGTTTGTCGATTTTTTATGGCTAGCCGACCCAAATGAAGGAATTTGAGTCTTTACGACTCTCTTAAAATGCGAGGAAAAAAGGAGTTCATGGTGAACTAGGGCAAAATTCACATACAACAAAATAAATAAAATATATAAGTAATAAATCATTAAATTGAATCTTAAAATACGCCAAGTTGTAAACATGTGCAGTATTGTTCTAATTTTAAATAATATAGAAAGAGCAAAGACAATTCAAAAGGTCCAGACCAAGATATAACTTGCTACTAGCATTTATTTATGCATCAAAAGTTAAAGAATGAAAGGGATCCATGGCATTTATTAAAACAAAGACAACATAGTCAAATCTAGCAGCACTTTGGTCAAAGATTAAACAAAATTGAATCCCAAAGCCACGCGGCATCATACTAACGATACAAATATAAACATTTAAACTCCCTAGTCCATACCATGGTAAGCACAAAACAATTTCATTCAAATATCACTATTTAAACATATAAAAAGTAAATGTTTGCAAGAGAAGAGAAAAAGGGAATTACTACCAAATGAACATGATGATTTAATTTATCAAGGCTTTGCAGTAACTATAATACACACGCTAAGGGTTGATATTTGACCAATCCAATATTAAAATCTATTTTTAAATGCTCATAACTCTTAAACTCTATTAAAATCCAATATTAAGCTCTAATACGTAACAAGACCATTTTAAATGCTCTTAACCATTTCTCTCAAGAAATAGGAAGATACCACACAGTAGCAAGAAAAGATTTGAATCTCAAAAGAACTATTGAGGAAGTGTTACCTCCTTTCGGGCAGCAAACCGAGACGAAACGAGCCAACGACCACGATCCTTCAACCACGATAGCAAAACGATGAACAAGACCTGGACAGAATTTAGACTCAAGCAATGACTACCCCTCTGGGGAAACTCCCTATTTTTCTTGGTGTATTTTGTATATATTTTAGTTATTTTGCTTAAGCTATTAAGTGTATTTTAGTTCTAAAAATTCCAACCAAAAAGAAAAAAAATATTCCCCCTGAACAAAGGAAAGAGGGGAACCATTTAAATGGAAAATCTCGTTCGAAAAAAGGGGGAAGCAGATAAAAAAAAAGGACAGAATTTTCTTTCACCATTCAGGGGAGACATCCTTTTCTGAAAATTTCAATCCGCTCCACTAGAGGAAAAATGGGAGACGCGTGCCTGCCTTTGCTGCTGATATCGTACAATGGAAAGGGACGTCGAGGATGAGGACAAGATCGCAGTGTACTCTCTTTGTTCCTCGATGCTTTGTCGCGTGAAGAGACGTTGGGACTATGTTGTTGTTTCACGCGTCTGGACCGCTGGGAATTGTTGTTGTTCGCTGCTTCTCCTATTTTGGAATCGTTGTGTTAGCGTGGGATTAGAAGGGAAGAGGGGATGGGTTGCCGGGTTATTTGGAAATTGTAAAGGGGTCTGGGTCGGCTGGAATTAATTTTTGAGTTAAGAAATGGGTGTACTGCTGGAAAGGTTGAAGGAAAAGGGGAAAATTGAGCCCGTTTTTTAGGTTATTTGGTGGGCTGTTGATATAAGTTGTAGGAATTTAAGAGTGGGCTTGGGTGATGAATTGAGTCTTGAATATAAGGCAAAGAATATGGTCAATTCGAATTAAGAAAATAGCCACATGAATGGCAATTTCGACCAAATTGGTGCAATTAGATGAATTCGACCTAAAATTAAAATAAGAGGAATTATATTAATTAATTAATTAATTGACGATCTTCTTAATCCTAACAAAAATAAAATGATTAACTTAATTAAACTAATTAATTGACAAATATAAAATATAACTTAGCTAAGCCAATTACTAAAATATTTGAACAAAACAAAATCTTTTTGAGATGATTTTCGAATATTTATAAAATCTACTAATTATATATAATACTATACAAGAAAACATATTTATTATTTAGAAATTATAAAAGCGACTAAATTTACTTTAAAATTACTAGAAAAATATTTTGAATGCTATAAACTGATTATTTCAATTTGTTCAAAATTTAAGAAGCTCGGTGATTAATCTATATTGTGGAGGTCCAAAATTGGGTGTCAATAACTGTCCCTCATTTGACTCGAATTGATGAAAGAAATTTGAGGAAAATGAAATTGACGAATCCAATTTTAACCGACCACATATTCATGACATGGACTTTAGGAATAATGGCCGAACCCCGAAAATGGGTTTCCTACATATATCAGACTATATGAGAATTTAGGCCACTTGTAGTTCTGTACACTTGATTTCACGCACGATTTTGAAAGAATTCGAAAGTCATCATGCTATCGAATTATGGAGGGGATGGAATGCTCGAGAATAAGATTTAAGAGCGAATGACAGAAGACAGCCTAGTTTTCAGCATTGATTCCCCCTACATATCCCTCAACCTAGGGAATCAGACTGTTTGTAGTTCGACTCGATCGGTTGAAAGAAGATCTATTATGCAAGATAACCTTTTGGTTATGGAAAAGCGACAAAGTAAGTCAAGTATGAAAAAGAGGCTTGCAACCTCTTAGCCATGAATGTGGCGTGCTTCACACCCATAACCAAGAATTTACATGGACATAATTTCCAAAGCTCTTGGTGCGTTGCCGCTCAGATTGGGGAGTTGCTTCATGTAGAGACCAAAATTTCCGGATGCGAAACTGAAACTAACAAACCCAAAGATAAACCCACATGCCTTCTAATGTGGGTGTGGTTTGATTGTAGTGGAAGTCGCTCTGCCCGCGTCCTAAGAGTTTGACACTACTCTTTGGACTACATCCCAGTTCGCTGCTAAGATAAAGTTTCACATTGTGCTGCATCCTTTTTGATGTCGTCCGCACCTATGGCTTGTTTTGAGAATTCATCCTCTCGGATGCTCTCAACAAAGACCGAGATAGAACTCATTAGCATAAAAAATGTAATTCAAATGGAGAGATAGTGTGTTTTACCGTGTTGACACTTCATTTCTCTCCTTGAACATTTGACGTCAACTCTATCGGGTTTGACGTAAAACAAATAAAGCTTGTGTCTCATAATTGCGATATATTTTCAATGTACTCTTCTTTTGACGTCAAAGTAATAAAATAGGCTGATGTACTAGGTTGATGGTTCTCTTGATATCGTTGTTGAAAAGAGAAATGATACAGTCGATGTTGATCTTCTTGTGATGGGTAAATCTTTCTCTTGCGATGCATAACTCATTTCTCTTGCGATGCATGACTCTTTTCCGCGATGCATGACTTCTTTTCCGAGATGCACGAATCCTTCTCTTGCTATGCATGGATCTCTTTCCCGCGATGCATGACTTCTTTTCCGCGATGCATGAATCCTTCTTTTGCTATGCGTGAATCTCTTTCCCGCGATGCATGACTTTTTCTCTTGCTATGCAAGGTTTCTTCTTCTTGCTATGCATAAATCTCTTTCCCGCGAGGCATGACTTCTTTTCCGCGATGCATGAATCCTTCTCTTGCTATGCGTGAATCTTCTATTACAATGCATGATTTCTTCTTCTCCTGATGATGCCATCCCTGGTACCAAACGAAGATAATGGTTCACCGGACAACATATGTGATCTTCTGGGTGGCGGTATCGTCTCAATTAACAATACAATAAGAATGACCCTCAGAGTAATGGTATCATCTCATTCGACAATACGACATAAAGAACTCTCCGGGCGGTAATATTATCATGTCCAATAGTATGATGCATATAAACGTCCTCCAGGTATCTTTCGTTGCTGGAAAACAAATAAACTTTCTCTCTTCGAAGTTTTCATTTGTTCTATCTCCGAACATAATTGCATGTTCATTATGGACTTCGCCTTGTTAGGAACTGAATGGAATGATGTTATTCGTATTCCCGAGTCCTTGATATAAGAAGCATAAAATATTTCCTGCATCCATAGAAAAATTGTCAATTTGGGGAGCTCTTCACCCTTTTGACTTCTCCATATTCATTGAATGGTGGAATATGCCGATTTTAAGGCAAGCCTATAGACCTGCATCCACAGAAAAATTGTTAGTTTTTTTTAAAAAAAATGAATTGATCTCTTTCGATCTATTCGGTTGTCCGCTCTTTGTCTTGCTATCTACGGTTGAATTCTCCGATCTCCCAATTCTTGATAGATACGACAAAATATTTTTATGCAAAACAATTAGAACAGGAAAGAATTTTTTTAAGAAAACTAGATTTTCAAAAAGTAATATTTGGAAAGGTTAGTGCCAAGTGTCATGTCACGTTAAGGTTAATGAACGTCTTTGAAGTTGATGTCTCGAGGTTCATCTGATTACTTGCTGGGAAATATTCAAAGTTGTTCTAAGCTTTCGATGAACCCTATTGAAATTTTTGAGGTCATCCTCAAAAATTTCTGTCCCAGTTAGCTGTCTTGGTTTATCTTTAATCATTGGTGACCAAATCACGGAATTTTTGAGATCCTCTCAAAATTTTGTCCCAATTGCAAAATTAAAAAGTAACTTCAGTATCGACTTTGTTGGAGAGATCTTCTTCTTGAGAATTTTTGAGTCCCTCTTAAAAATTCTGTCCCAATTTCTGCTGTAAAAGAAAAATAGAAATCTTACGGGAGATATGACCGAGCCATTGTGGCGCCTACGTATCTCGTTAACGCAGGAATCAGGTCACACGTAGTTCCCCCTTCGAGGATTAACAGAAATAGGAAATTTACAAAGAAATCGATCGAGGCCGACATAGGCCGCCTACGTATCTTATTCACGAGAATTCAGGTCGAACGTAGTTCAAGTACAAGAAAAACAACTTAACGGGGATAAAGGGGTGACCGACGTCGACATCGGCCGCCTACGTATCTCATTCTTGAGAATTTAGGTCAAACATAGTTCATTACAAAGGGATAAAATTCTAAACAAAGCGATTACAAGCAAATGGAACGATTACAAAGAAATGACAGAAATACAAACTGATATTTCACACATAGTATCTCTTGACGGCATCTGAGTTGATTGGTTTCGGCCATTCGGTGCCATCCATCTCCGATAGGACCAAGACACCTCCAGATAACACTTTGCGAACCATGTAGGGTCCTTGCCAATTTGGTGCAAATTTTCTTTGTATTCATCCTGATGAGGGAAAATGTGTTTGAGAACCAACTGACCGATTTCGAATATTCTGGCTCTTACTTTCTTGTGGAAAGCACGGATCATTCTCTGTTGATACAGTTGACCATGACAAACAACAACCATTCTCTTCTAATCAATTATTGTTAACTTATCAATCCGTTTGCGAACTCATTCATCATCACTCAATTTAGCTTCTCGGATGATTCTCAATGAAGGTATTTCAACTTCTACAGGTATAACTACTTCTGTTCCATATACTAGCAAATATGTAGTAGCTCCAACTGATGTTCTGATAGTCGTTCGGTAACCCAACAAAGTATATGGCAACATCTCGTGCTAACCTTTGAGATTATCAATCATTTTCCTCAAAATCTTCTTTATGTTCTTGTTGGCGGCTTCTACAGCTCCATTCATTTGGGGATGGTAAGCGGTTGAGTTTTGGTGAGTAATCTTGAATTGTTCACATATCTCTCTCATCAAATGATTGTTGAGATTCACTCCATTGTCAGTAATAATAAATTCTGGTACTCCAAACCTACGTATCAAATTGTTGCGAACAAAATCAGCTACAATTTTCTTGGTTAGCAATTTGTACGACGCTGCCTCCACCCACTTGGTGAAGTAGTCAATAGCGACCTAAATAAATATGTGTCCGTTAGAGGCGGCTGGCTCTATTGGACCAATGGCGTCTATGCCCCAAGCTACAAATGGCCAAGGTGAACTCATAACATTGAGTTCCTGAGGCGGGACTCTAATCAAATCGCCATGCACTTGACATTTATGACATTTCTGCACAAACTTGCAACAATCATGTTCCATAGTCATCCAAAAATAGCCAGCTCGAAGGATCTTCCTCGCCAGAGTGAGCCCATTCATGTGAGTACCACAAACTCCAGCACGTATCTGTTTTAGAAGCTTCGCAGCTTCACTAGCATCAACACATCTGAGAAGACCTAAATCCGGAGTCCTCCTATAATGGATTTCCCCACTTGCAAAGAAATTGAGGACCATACGACGTATTGACTTCTTCTGATTGAACGTTGCATTCTCAGGATAAGTCCCGGTCTCAAAATACTTTTTGATGTCAAAATACCAAGGCAAATCGTCTGGTTCCGCTTCGACGTGTGAACAATGAACATGCTGTTCTTTTACCTCTATATCCACTGGATCAATATAACTTGTATCTGATGCTTAATCATTGATGCGACGGTGGCAAGAACATCGACCAACTCATTATGTGTCCTGGGAGTGTGCCTGAACTCAATCTTGCAAAATCTCTTGCACAACTTCCTCATATACTGCACATACGGTGTGATTTTGGATTCTTCACAACCCATTCACTTTGAACCTGATGAATCAACAAATCTGAATCTCCAATAACCAACAACTCGTTAACATTCATATCAATGGCCATCCTCAGACCTAGGATGCATGCTTCATACTCGGCCATGTTGTTTGTGCAATCAAATCGGAGTTTAGCCGCCATAGGATAATGTTGACCAAATTCCGACATTAAGATTGCTTCGATACCTTTCCCTTGATGATTCGCCGCTCCGTCAAAAAACACTCTCCAACCAGGGTACGCTTCAGAAATATCTTTACCCACTAATGAAACTTCCTCGTCAGGAAAATAAGTCTTGAGCGATTCGTACTCCTCATCGACTGGATTCTCCGCAAGATGATCAGATAAGGCTTGTGCTTTTATCGCCTTTTATGTCACATACACAATGTCAAACTCACTCAAAAGGCATTTGCCATTTCGCCAACTTCCCCGTCGGAATTGCTTTCTGGAAAATATACTTCAACGAGTCCATCCTGGAAATAAGGTATATGGTATAAGAAGACAAATAATGTCTCAACTTTTGAGCGATCCAAGTTAAAGCACAACATGTTCTCTTCAAAAGAGTGTAACGAGCCTCATATGGAGTGAACTTTTTCCTCAAGTAATAAATGGCTCGCTCCTTTTTCTCAATCTCATCATGTTGACCAAGCATGCATCCCAATGTGTTATCCGAGACCGACAAATATAGCAATAACAAACTCCCCTCTCGCGGAGGGACCAGTACCGGTGTATTGGACAAATAGTTCTTGATGGTATCAAAAGCAGTTTGACATTCTCTGGTCTACTTGGTCAAGACATCTTTTCTCAATAACTTAAAGATATGCTCACACACCACGGTGGATTGATTTATGAATCAGCTGATGTAGTTCAACCTTCCTAAAAAACTCATCACCTCTTTCTTGGTCTTCGTTGGAGGTAATTCTTGGATCGCCTTGATCTTGGAAGGGTCAAGCTCAATGCCCCTCCTGCTGACTATAAATCCCAACAACTTTTCAGCTGGCACTCCAAAAGCACATTTGGCGGGATTTAACTTCAAAATGTATCGGCGCAAGCGATCAAAGAATTTTCTTAAGTGAGTCAAGTGATCCGAACTCTCGTAGGACTTGATTATGACATCATCTACATACACCTCGATCTCCTTGTGAATCATATCGTGAAAGCTGTTCGTCATGGCCCTCATGTAAGTAGCACCAGCATTTTTGAGACCAAACGGCATCACCCGATAATGATATACACCCCAAGGCGTGATGAAAATTGTCTTTTCTGCATCTTCTTCGTCCATCAGGATCTAGTGGTAACCCGCATAACAATCCACAAATGACTGCATCTCATGCTTAGCACAGTTATCACTGAGGATGTGAATGTTTGGCAATGGAAAATTATCTTTCGGGCTTGCTTTGTTGAGATCTCTGTAGTCAACACAAATTCTGATTTTTCCGTGTTTCTTGGCAACCGGAACAACATTCGCTAACCAAGTCGAATACTGCTTCACTTCCACTACTTGGGACTCGATCTGCTTTGTAATCTCCTCTTTGATCTTCAAACTCTACTCAGACTTGAACTTCCGAGTCTTTTATTTTACTGGATTGAAATCTAGGTTAATCGACAACTTGTGGGACACCATATTCGTACTCAGCCCTGACATGTCTTTGTAAGACCAGGCAAATACATCAAATCTCTGAGCAAATGAACTAGGTCTCTTCTTTGAGCTTCAGTCAGATGAACACTAGTTCTGACTTCTTTGACACACTCACTATCTCCGAGATTCACAGTCTCAGTTTATTCCAAATTTGGCTTGTGTTGATTCTCAAATTGTCGAAACTCTTCGGCAACATGTTCGGGTACTTCATTTTCTTCTTCACATTCCTCACACTCATCATCATCTGCCTCATTTTGTTCACTCGGTTCATGACATGAGATGACATTGGCAGGTTTTAAATTAATATTACTGAAGTTATAAACAAATAAAGTTAGGAAAGTAAAATATAAACAGATAAGTAAACAATTTTTTGATAAAAGAGGCTTTCACTTAAATTGAAAAACTGGAACAAACTTTGGCCATGGCTAAGGGCCATTTTGTCTTTTTAAACATCGCAAGGAAATGTACAAACTTCAAACATATAAAAACTGCGATAAGGGTGGGTCTCGAGCCTCTTCCGGACTACCACCGATTTTAAAAATAAACAAAGACACATGTATTTTCTACTAAGTTGCACGAGAAATCAAGAGCGGTGTGGAGGTCTAATTTTGCAATTGCTCCTCAGGATCTACATCACGGATGCCCGATGTCCCTGCCTCTTCCTCGATGACCGTATCAATTTCTTCAAAAATGCTCAAAATTCCTTCATCGAGACCATCATCATTGACACATCCTCGCACCGAGAACGACTGGTAGAGATGAGGAATTGGCCTGGCCAATGCTTGATCAACACTCTTGTTCTTCATCTCTGTTTCATCATCCATGGGGGCATACCCCAAACCAAACTTTGCTCCTTTGGCAGGAATTTGATAGGCTCGACAATTCCTTGAAAATGCTTTCCCAACCCAAAACCTAGTTCAAAACCGCTCTGGAGCATGACATAAATAATCATCTTGTACACAGAAGGTATAGGAGGTTGTGGAGCCAAGTCATCACCGGTAGCATTTACCGCTCCACCATGTAGAAATCACAACCTCGGGAAACCTCGTGAACGATCGGCGCATACCCATCGGAATGACTCATTTCACCATAAATGACCAATTTCTGGTCCTTCCAAATAAATTTCAATAGTTGGTGAAGGGTAGACGGCATAGCCCCAGTCATATGAATAAACGGTCTTCCCAGAAGCAAATTGTAACTGGTGTTGACATCCAACACCTGGAACTCCATATTAAATTTCGCAGGACCCACCTGACTATCCAAGTTTACCGCACCCAATGTGTCTCTTTGCACTCCATCAAAAGCCCTCACATTGACTTGGTTCTGGTGAAGCTTTGCCAGGTCGAATTTCAGCTACTTCAGAGTCGAAAGTAGGCAAATATTAAGACCGGATCCGTCATCGACCAAGACATGATTTATTATCTCCTCTCGACACATAGTGGTGATGTGCAAAGCTTTGTTGTGCATCCTGCCTTCAAAGGGCAGCTCTTCGTCACAAAAATTGATTCGATGTCCTCGAATAACCTAGTTTATCATCCAAAGCCCTCATCCGAGCTTGCCTATGAAACTGAGAACTCATCAATAAGGCCCACACAGAGATCTGAGCCGATGTCTTCTCTAAATTCTTCACAATTGAATAATCTTTCAGCTGCATTTTTCTACAGAACTCCTCGGCCTCGGCTTCACTGATCGACTTTTTTGTTTGTTCCTTCTTCTGCACACCTTGGATCAGTTCTTCTGGCGTGTAGCACCTGCCAAATCTGGTCATACCCTATGTAACAACCCTTTCAGTCACACACTTTGGTTGGGCAAGAGTTTCTCATGGCACCAAGGTAACAACCTTCTCGGGTGTCAGAATCACAAACTCTTTCTTCTCTCTAATGCTCAACGAGGCTACAACCCTTTCCAGCTCAACAAAAGCAATCGAAACTATTGCCTTGGTCACGCACCAATCATCATCTGTCTCTATCATATTGATAATAATGCCTCCATGATTTGGCAAAGGATTGCTATTGACATTGGGCGCGACTGTCTGAAGAGAGACCACGTTCTGGTCAATCAGGTCTTTGATTATATGCTTCAGGTTGATACAGTATTTGGTATCATGTCCAACACTGTTGGAGTGATACGCGCACCTCTGATCAGGTATGTAAAACTTTAAACTAGTGTCAACCGATTTGGCCCTACTGGATGAATATATCCTGCCGCAGTTAATCGCTCGAACAGCTTTGTTCGGCTTTCAATAAGCGGAGTAAAAATTCTAGAAGGCTTCTTCTCAAATCTAGGACGGGGGGGGGGGGGGGGGGGGG